>JAYESA010000256.1:0-290748 GCA_036927795.1 Iris macrosiphon
ATCAGTCCACAGGATGACGACCGTTTATAAGAACAAAATGTTGTGTTCATTAGCACGAGCTAGGATGTTACTAACTAACCCACCTCAACAAACAGCCTCTCTAGGAGCCTGAGTTGACATTGCTTGAAGAACCTGTAGATGTGTGCAAGATCTGCAGTGGTCATTGTCTCCATCAGTAGCTGTAGCTCCCGAATGTTCTCGCAAGTGAAACATATAGCATTCCCCAATCCAAATATAAACTGATAAAGTAAAGCAATAAGTAATCAAATATTACAATCAACTATTAAGCATGAATTATGATCAGGAAGAGATTATGCATACCCGGAGACCTTCATTACAGAGAGCTAGAGCCTCGACATGGTCAAGCTCCATGCACATAAAAGCCCAATTCTCTGGAATCTGCTGATATGACACTTTATCTGATTTCATGATGACATTCCTCAAGGAAGAAATATCATCACACAGAAGAAACCTTTTTGGGAAGCTTCCAAAGAAGTTGAAAGAATGTAGCTTTGGAGCTGAAATATTAATCTCTTTGGCATGCCGACAGTGTACTATGGTGAGTACCCTGAGCTGAAGATGTCTAGGCCAAACCTTGATGTGCCTCAGAAACATGCACTCCCGTAATTCTAGAAACTTTACTTGCCGGCAGTTGGTGATCAGCTTCTCAAACATACGATCATTAAGGTTAATTGCCCTGAGGTACAAATTCTCAAGGGAACTAAAATTTCCAAACTTAAAATTTCTTTGCAGTCTGCAGTAACTTAAGCTCAAGATTGTCAGAGATTTATTGGATCTGAACGTCTTTTCTGACAGCTCAAAGTTCTTCGTCTTACTCGTTAGCCGGCCAGAAGGATAAATACCCCATTTTCCTTGAGAGAAATCAAAGTAGAATTCTTCGACTTGATTGGCTATGGCTTGTTGTATCCATTTTGTTGCCATTTCTTTGTATTTGTTCCCTGGGTAGAAGTAAAGACTAAATATCTCAATCTTTTTGTCTCTGTGAAGAGACATGTATTGCTCAGCCTCCTCTGCTATATCACTTTGGTCCTCTTCATTAAGATACGGCCGTCCAAAATTAAGGACAGTCTGGTGGGAGAATCTCTGCTTCCATAGGCCTTTCCACTTTGTGGACAGGATGCCTGTCCTTATTGCATCTTTCCGAGGAAGCAAGCAGAGAATCTCTAGACGAACGAAATAAGGTAGTTCACTAAATTTGTCTTCCTCAAGGAAGGCTTGGTCCATCCATTGACCTTGTGCCATGGTCCCTACAAAATAGAGCATTGTACTATTGTTTATATTCTTCTCTGAGTTAGAAAGTATAACTATAAACATCTTACTGTTGTTTATACCCTTCATTTATATCAATTGCACATTGCTAAATATAGTCCAGATTTCTTCGATAGTATCTGTAAATAGTGAAGTGAATCACCAACTTATATTAGGTTATTTGATCATTTACTTGCTTGTTCATGGTTTCTTTTGGAAGAAGAGGAACTAGCAAGAGCATGAGCTACATTGCTTTTGAAAGATGAGTGGGTTTCTTGTGTGTGTGTGTGTGTGTTATTGTAAGGCAAAGTTGTTTGGTATCTAGATGCAAAATGTTTGCAGAAGTTTTATAGGAAATCTCTAGTCTCAATGCTCATTTATCTGAAGGTTTATATTCTCACCCTCATAGGTGGGTTTTCGTTGATAACCATAAGCTTAAAAGGATTTTTTTTAACGAAATAAAAGGTGATAACATCAGGAGAGGAGACGATTGGGAAGAACAGAAGGCAAGGTTTCTCACAGATTAGAGTGCAAGGTACAGGGCAAGGTTTATGGAGAAAGAAGCTATGGAGAGCCTGGAGAATATTAGTTTCTATACAGTTTTCCTACGGTATTCTTCATGTAGAATCTTTCCCAAGGCTCTCTTGAAGTTCGTCTCCAGTATTTTATGGAATGAATTAAGGAGAAAAGGGTTATAGAAGTTTTTCAAGAGATTGTTGCTCTCAAATAGAGGTTTAGAAATAAAGGTCTTCGGCAGTAAGCCAACAAGAATTTTGTTAAGTGATTCTTTGTGTGTATATTTCTCAAAAAAAATCTTTGAAGTAGTATAGTACTCATAGCCAAGTTTTTAGTTCAGAATCTATGATGAATATCATAATTTCCCATTAGTTATTTTAGTAGCTCTCTCTGAGAAAGGATGGAGAATAACATTAGATAATTTCTACGACCCCGTTGATGTAATTCACATAATTGTTGAATTTATAGGACAAGTTTGTTTAAACATAAAGGGGTTTATGCTTCCTTGATGACAAGGATGGTTCTTAAAGTTGACTCAATTATAGTTAGAAAAGATAGCTTTAGATGCTTTATAGGTCAATATGAGTCGGCCACTAAGATTCAAATTGTAGTAAGAGGGATGTATATCATTATTACATACTATGAGTGTTGGTGTTTTTCACTTAGCTTTGAGAGTTTTAGTCCCACATTGGAAAACCACCAATGTGTATATCTCAATATATAGCTATGCTTAGTATTGGTATATGCACATGGGGTGGTGGCCCATGTGGGTTGACTTTCCTAGAGAGATTAAGTATGAACTCCATTATGATAATATTTATTTTGTCACCACCTCTGGAAAGTTTTCCTTAGGAGCTAAGTCCCGAAGGGGCTTAGCGACTCGGACTCTGGCTCAGGCTAAAGGGCGCAAAGTGGCCCTTTGTTGGCGCACTTTGCACGTCAGCATCGTCGCATGGTGCTCCTTTTATGCGCGAGTTACATGCACGATTGCTAGCTCGGACGCATGCGGCCTGGTGCTATGCGTCTAGGGGTCCAGGGGTTATACGGGCAGGTTTGGATGAGCGAGTTGCATGTGGAGGGGACATAGTCTTCTATAGGCGGCGCATGATTTTCTGTGCCTTCCGAAAAATGTGGCGCAAGCGGCTGCTTTCGGCATTTGGCGGCCTTGTCTGCCTCGTGCAGTACAACGTGACTGGCGACGGAGGCGGCGCATGAGACGCGGAAGGCGTCTGCCACTTTAACACCCAGTTTTTGGGAGATATGGTCGGTCAGCACATATGCGGCCTGGAGTTTCCTCATGCCGCATAGGTGTTTTCCTCTATATATAGATAACCTCTTCTTTCATTTTAAGAGAGAAAAAACAAATGAAAAAATCAAGAACACTAGATCGCAAATGCAGCCCAGAGTGTCCCCCTCCCACATGGTGTTTTCGAGTATTTTTGAAGGTGGCATTGAGCGTTCCAAAAGTTTATTTGTGAACTTGCTGGTTCCTGGGGGAAGATCGTCTTTACGGCGAATCTTGCTTTGAGCAACGATGGTTTTGACCATCCCAGCAAGGAGCTTATCTTCAGCTTTTTTTTTGCTCGTTCATTCTCATTGTAGCGTCTGCGAACGTAAAGAGAATAACGTTTTTCTTATTGCATGTTGTAATCTTCATTTTCTTCGGAGTTTGTTTGTAACCTGCTCTTGGTTCGTGCTTCGTTGGAATCGAGAATATCAGATGAGGAACTTTAGTGTGAATCCTTGATCTCAACGACAACTTGCGTTCCTGTAGAGAGCGGACTTTCGGGTCTCGCTAGTAGCTCTGCACATGGCCCATGTTCTACCATCTTTGATCCGTCTCGGAACTAATAATCTCAAAGCAATATCCGAAGCAAGATGAAAGAACATCCGATCAAATCTTCTCAGCAACAAGTTTTCATAAACTTAAGAAGGTTGACGGGATACCGTTCGAACATTTGGATGAGGAAATGAGTCATTTGTCAATTGTTGAAAGTGAGTTGTCGGAACCTACCATTTTTCAGAATGTAGGAGTTAGCGTTTGAAGGACGTGCATTCCAGTTGGAAGGAAGATTACAAGATGACCAAGGATTACAGACTATGCGCATGACAAGACTTAGCGCAAGACAGTTCTTGGCAGTTGGCAAGACTTTGCCGCATGGCAGACTCTTGTCGCATAGCAAATTCTTGGCGCATGACAGAGTTGGTCGTATAGTGTCTTATGCACATGAATACTTATGCAAATGGTCGTCTTTGCACATGGTAAGATTGGCGCATGGTGAACTATGTACATGAAGGTCACTGCACTTAACAGGACTTGGCACACGGGTGGAATTGGAGCTTGACAGCAGAACCAATTCAAACAAACATAGTGAGGTATAGCTAAACTTGGTTCCTTTGATTACTTAACTTGGTTGCTATTATTGCGCAGGTTGAGTCATCAAGCGTGGTTGCTAACTGGTGGGTAGACACTAGTGTATCGGGCCACGCATGCTCTGGGAAAGAGCAGTTCACCAAGGAATATCACTATCTTAGAAGGTCTCTATGGCGAACAAGTGTCAAGCAGAAGATCTAGGAAACGGGATTATGACTCTAGACTTCCGGTATGAGAAAGAGAATGCTCTTATTGAGTTGTGACGCATCTGACTATGACATGTCCTTTTCAACAGACATGTCTAGTCCAGGGATATCTCCAAGATGTGAGAGTAAGGAGGTGGAGAGACGTGATAACTATGCTCAAGACACCAGTAGTCATGAAACCGTTTAGACGGGTGACTACAAGTACATATCCTCTGGAGCTGGCGCGCTCAGATATCTGTGACTTTTATTCTCCACAAAAGGGCCGGGATGAAGTTTATCACTTCTTTCTTCGCTGATTTCTCGGAAAACGCGTTAGTGTATCTTCTCATAATCGAAGGATGAGGCGTTCGAGAACCTCAGGGACTTCAAGTTTGGAGCTGAGCGTCATACCGGTCTACAACTCAATAGACTCAGAAGTAATCAAGACGAAGAGTATCGTTCTTTGGATTCGCATCGTTCAAGCTTATTAGAACATGGAATTGACTATGGAACGTGTATCGTTCTTTGGATTCTCATCATTCAGCTTAGAACATGGAATTGACTATGGAACGAGCGTCGTTCTTTGGGTTCGTATAGTTCAAGCTTATTAGAACATGGAATTGACTATGGAACGTGCATCGTTCTTTGGATTCTCATCGTTCAGCCCAGAACTTGGACTTGACTATGGAACGACATCTTCGTACTCTCCCAATCCATTGAAGGTGCAGATATGAAGGACTAGCAGTTGACGGTAATGATGATTTCTATATTGTTGTACAAAGGGCCTTCCAAATTGTCTGTGGGAGAAGGTTGCACTTACGGTCATGTCCTAAGTACCGTTCGTCACTTCTGATGTAACTCTGGTTCAAATTCAGATCCACATGAATATCATTCGATTATGGAGGTTTTTGGCATATGAATAGTTTTCGGAGGACCTTATCAGCCAGAGTTGTTGGCACTTCTGTAGAAGAAGACGTAGTCCAGGAAGGAGTTGTCTTTTAAGAGACAATATTTGAACCAGAACTCGAAGAGCAGTCAACAAGAAGAGTCAGGAGGTCGAAGGACCAAAGATGATCTTATCACCTATCATATGGAGGTCGTGCCACTTACCAATGATGAGACAATAAACACCAGAGACTTAGTCTACTCAGAGGAGACAGTCCATGAAGAGATTGATCCCATAACAACACTTGGATGTTGATCAATCTGTCTGAATGAGCTAAACCTATCATATGTTTATATTTCTTCAGTAGAAGAAAATAGAAGCAGACATAACAGTTGAGTTCAAGACTAGGCTTGTAGCCTAGGGATTTTCTCAGATACATGGAATTGAGTTCTTTGGCACCTCGTTGAAGGTGTCATATATCAGGATGATGATTATCGTAGCTGTAATTCATAAGCTGATTGTTTATCAGATGAAGGAAAGCCAACAAGTCTAGGAGGAAGACAGACATAAGAGATTCACGGACAACAGTCAGAATTATTGTCATTCAGGTTTGAAGATAGCCTACGGGTTGGTGATATCTCAATACGGTTTGAAGCAAATCCCTAGGATGTGGCAGCAGAAGTTTGACAAGTCCTCTAGTCAAAGTTGTCGCAGGATCAGCGAGACAGACAAGAGTGTGTACACGAAGTTCGCTGATAATAAATGAGTCATCTTTTGTATCAATGTGAACGACTTGCTAATCCCAGCTGCGGATATAGAAGTGTAACTAGAACAAAGATGTCCTTTTGTCCAGACTCAGGACATGGGATTGCGGATGTCATCCTAAGGATATAAGATAATCCGGATGTCAGGTGGGCTTGCTCAGTCACAAGCTCTCTACATAAGAAGATTGGTCACACGCTTTGGGTATCAGGTTCGATACTTCTCAGGTGTAACATGAAGATGAAGAAGCCTAATCCAAGGAAAAGTATCAGACAATTGGTGTACTCGAGCATCATCAGGTGCATGATTCAAGCTGTGAGTACCAGCATGCCTGATATAGCTCACGCTGTAGGGATGTTGAGTCAGTTCACAAGCAGTATGTTTGTTGTTGAGCACTGAAAGCTGTGAAGAGAGTCGTCAAAATTCTCAAGTGGACTCAATGGTATATCCTGCACTACAGCAGTTATCCAGATATGATGGAAGGCTTCAGTGATGCCAGTTGATGCTCAGGAAAGAAAAGTGAAAGATCCACATGAGGACGTGACTTCTCCAAGGGTGTTACTGCTATATCGTAGAAGTCGAAGAAGCAGTATTTACTCTCAGAGTTCTATGCACTATCAGCTGCAACATATAAAACAGCATGGCTCTGGAAGCTCTCAGATGATCTTCCTATGGTTAGTACACAGATTCGGATGATACCGAGATACTGTGAAAACCAGAAAGCTGCAGCAGTTGCATCTATTTATCTCTTCAAGGGTTTGAAGAGAACTGTGTGGATAAAACACAGGATAATGAATGAGCGCAGCCAGCGTGAATCATTACAGTAGTTAATGTTCGGAGCCAAGTGATTCTGGCGGATCCGTTTATGATAGGCCTCAAGGGCCAGTACAGAACACTGAATGAGCGCAGCTAGCGTGGATCATTACAGTGGCTAAAAGATCGGAGTCAGGTAAATCTGGCGGATCCGTTCATAATAGGCCTCAAGCGCCAGCTGATCGTAAGAACTATAAATGAGAGTAGTACTCCATGCTACCGTGGGGTGACACCACTACGAGGTACCTCGACAGGGTAAAGCTTCGGCTTCGGGCCATGTCACAGCGGCAGTAGCACCGCATACAGTCAGCATCAAGCACTATGAAGGAGCGTAGTACTCCATGTTACTGTGGGGTGACACCACTATGAGGTACCTCGATAGGGTAAAGCCTCGGCTGCGAGCCATGTCACAGTGGCAATAGCACCGCACATAGTCAAGGACACAACAAATATGGGCTTGGAGGACCTCTGATATTGCGTTTCTGGAATCCTACCATTTAGTTTTATGCTATTGGTTCAAAGAAAAATATATCAGGCATCTAGCTATTGGTTCAAGGGAGGACCATTGACCAGGAGAATATCAGGTACATTGGGTAATCCTCAGGGACATTGTGGGATACGTACCCAGAACCACTGTGGTCTACTATTTGTTCTTGATCAGAACATTTCCTGTAGGAGGATGACTTTGACGTCTTAATGAGATCTTGGACAGAGTGAATGTTCGGCGTGCGTTGTAGGAAGCACGAGTAGTTTCAGCACTACAAGGGAGTTGTATCCCATGCTACAGTGGCGTGACACCACACGAGGGAGTGAACCTCGGCTTCGGGCCATGTCACAGCGGCGGTAGCACCGCACATAAGCAGGTAGCCTAATGCTGAAAGGAGATAGAGAGTGGTAGTACAATACTACAAAGAGACTTGTGACCTCATGCTACAGTGGATGACATCACATGAGGGAGTGAACCTCGGCTTCGAGCTATGTCGCAGTAGCGTAGCACCGCACGGAAGCGCAAGGCTTCATGCTGAGATGTAGTACATCACTACTAAGAGGCTGGTGACTTCATGCTACAGTGGGTGACACCACATGAGGGAGTAAACCTCGGCTTCGAGCCATGTTACAACGACGTAGCACAGCACAAGAGCTCAAGGCTCCATGCTGTGTGTAGTAACGACACTACTAAGAGGACTGTGTTCTCATGCTGCAGAGGTATGACACCACAAGAGGGGGATCATCGGCCTTGGGCGGCCATGTCATTGCGGTGTAGCACCGCACAGAAGCACAAGGCTTTATGCCGGATAATAAACTCTCTATAGTGGAAGAACGCACCTAAGTGTATGGATAGAGATGTAGGCCGTCTCTTGAGGGAAAGCTTGTAGACGCCCAAGATACATACACTGAGACCAGGTCAGCACAGGACCTTTAACGTGCGACCGGATGGCACAACTGAGGTCATTGTGTGAGTGGAAAGAATAGCAGTTATGGTGCAGAATTCAAGGCGTAGTCCATTCTTGTATCGTACTGTTGTTTGACCCATGTGAAAAGATTCAAGTTGTCGGCGACATCTATCCTAATGCATGATGGCAGTCACTGTGAGGAACGCTCGACCATATATTGTGATATATGTGGAAGATTGTTGGTGTTTTCCACTTAGCTTTGGGAGTTTTAAGTCCCATATTGGAAAACCACCAATGTGTATATCTCAATATATATCTATGCTTAGTATTGGTATATGCACATGGGATGGTAGTCCATGTGGATTGACTTTCCTAGATGGATTAAGTGTGAACTCCATTATGACAATCTTTATTTTGTCACCACCTCTGAGAAATTTTCCTTAGGAGCTTTTAGCGACTCGTACTCGGACTCGGGCTCAATGGCGCAAAGTGGCGCTTTATTGGCGCACTTTGCACTTAGCACATCAGTATCGTCACATGGCGCTCGTGCGCTCCTTTTATACGCGAGTTGCATGCACGGTTGCTAGTTCGGGCACATGCTTTGTGGCGCATGCGGCCTGGCGCTATGCAGCCAGAGCGCTATGTTGCCAAGGAACTATGCGTCCATGCGTTATGCGGCCAGGGGTTATGCGGTCAGGGGCTATGCGGCCAGGGTTTTTGTGGCCAGACGCTATGCGGCCTGGCGCTATATGACCAGGTTTGGATGAGCGAGTTGCATGTGGAGGGGATATGGTCTGCTATAGGCGGCGCATGCGGCGCATGGTTTTCTGTGCCTTCCGGAAAATGCGGCGCATGGCCCATGTTCTACCATCTTTGATCCGCCTCGAGACTAACAATGAGTACGAACATAGAAATAAATAAAATCTAAAAGTTGTCTGCAAAAAGGAAAGAACATCATAGCGTGAATATCTGAAGGTCTTGTTTTGGGAGAGAAACTGCTGTTTATTTCTTAATGGTTTGTCACATATATGTAGGTATTAGGGCATCATTGTTATGCACCATACGTTTTCTAACCATTGGGAAAGCTCCGACATCTCACGTTCCAAATAAAGTATAAAACCAAAAGTCCAAGCAACAGTAGATAGATCTTCTTTGGTTCCAAGTTATGAGATTTATTTGATATCCTAGATCATTACCGTGTCAGAACCCTTATAGCAAACTGTACTTTTGTATGTACTTGATAACTATAGTTTGGCCTTTAAGTACGCAAATTATTGTTTTGTCTATGAACATTGATCAAAGTGATGATAAAAAATTATTTGGGAATCTGAAATAATCTATGTTTATATCGGAGTACTAGGCACTCTCATGTAGTTTTCACTGCTAAATTGCAAATGGGACTGTTCTTAATATCCTTTATATAGTCATGGTTTCTATGCTTTTCTGTTAAACCTTTCTTCTTCTCTCCTACTACCAAGTTTATATATATATATATATATATATATATTTCATTGTTTTCCCACATTTTAGAATTAATGTTCTAATTTAATTACACATCACATCCATACGGTAAATTTCAGTGCAGTAAATTTCAGTTCAGTATACACAGTTTGTTGTAGTTTGAATAAGGGGATTGTTTGGTAGCCCACAAAACAGACTGGTGAATTTTCAGAACATGAGGAATGTAGTGTTTGCTATTTTGGTGATCGAATATTTTTTTTTTGGCCATAATGGTGCATGAGCTTTGCATTTTGGCTCAATTAGTGCCTGAAGTAAATTTCGTTGGTATTTTTGAAAGAAAATCGATAAAAATGGACATGTGCCCTATTTTTAATAGTTATTTTGTCAAATTTTTGGTTTTGGACTACTATTTTTAACAATTTTTAACTATTTTTATCAAAACAATTTTCTTCGAACACTAATATTCTTCTGAAAATGATAGTCCAAAACCAAAAACTCGACTAAAGAACCATTAAAAATAGGGCACTTGACCATCACATGTCAATTTTTATCGATTTTTATCCAAAAACACTAACGGAATTTACTTTAGGTACTAATTGAGCCAAAATACAAATCTCATGTACCATTTTGCCAAAAAAAAATCGATCACCAAAATGACAAACGTGAAAAATCCTTGCGGGAAAAACTACGGAACGATCGGAGTCCAACCCTGAAAAGTCTCCACTAATGGAATAAGAAATACACCGACTCCTTACAAAGTTCTCACCGATCCAAACGGATCACCACAACTCTTTTGGAACAGAAAATATATTATAACAACGAAGAGAAAAAACAACGAGAAATACCCGAAACTGATCTCCTTCTTCGAAACGGCCCCCAATCCTTCTTTATCCTCTCTTCTCATTTTCTCTACTTGTTGGTATATTTTTTTTAGAGAGAGAGAAGGTGTATGACTTATATTTAGCCTCAAACCCACAAATAACATTCCTATTATAGATAGGAATATCCAATCCAAATCCAAATCCTGAATATTCATATTATATGTAGGAATATAAAATCCAAATCCATTGAAATATTCCTATTATATTTAGGAATATCCAATTCAAATAAATTGAGGTATTCCTATTATATGTAGAAATACTCAATTTCCTATTATAGATAGAAATATCCAATCCAAATCCAAATCCAAATCCAAATCCAAATTCATTGAATATTTCTATTATATGTAGAAATATACAATCCAAATCCATTGAAATATTCCTATTATATTTAGGAATATCCAATTCAAATAAATTGAGGTATTCCTATTATATTTCTATTATAATATTGAGGTATTCCTATTATATTTCTATTAGATGTAGAAATATAAAATCCAAATCCATTGAAATATTCCTATTATATTTAGGAATATCCAATTCAAATAAATTGAGGTATTCCTATTATATGTAGAAATACTCAATTTCCTATTATAGATAGGAATATCCAAATCCAAATTCATTGAATATTTCTATTATATGTAGAAATATACAATCCAAATCCATTGAAATATTCCTATTATATTTAGGAATATCCAATTCAAATAAATTGAGGTATTCCTATTATATTCCTATTATATGTATAAATACTCAAGTATTTTCGTACATCATACTTTACTAAGATTGACAAAGATTGACACTCATAAGTCAAAATTTCGACAATTCTACCATTTGGAAGTACTGTCAATTTAACGGTCCTAGCTATTGAAAAAAAAAAAATATACCTATCAAAAAATTGACGGTCCTAAACTATAAAAAAAATTTGACGGTCCTAAAAACTAGGCAGTCCTGAGTAACTTTGGAAATGCCTTTAGAAATAATTTTTTTTCTCAAGGAACTGCTCTCCGGAACTACAAAAGAGACGAGGGAAAAGTGACCGAGCTTACGGGAGGAAGAGAAGGAGGAGGTGGCGCGCCGTAGCCGGAGACGTCGGCAGAACTGCAGCCCACCGGAAATCCAACGAGGGGTGGACGTCACAAGACGGTACCGAATTCGCCGTGGCTGAGATTGCGGGAGGAAGAGAAGGAGGAAGTGCGGCAGCGAAGCGGGAGGCGCGGACGGGACGACCAGTTGTGTGAGTCGGCGGCGGCGGCGACGACGACGACGGAGAGGTGGCGGCTGTGGTGGGAGGCGGAGAGGAGTTTCCGTGGGGCTCCAAGGGAGGCATAGGGTTTTTAATAGGGTTTTGAGTGGAGGAACAGGGGGGAGCGAGGAGAGTGGGGAGGGAGGGAGGGAGGGAGCCGTGGGTCTCGGGGGAGGGATTATTTACTTAAAAGAGCTCCCTATTGAAATAAATTTTTTGACCATTACTAAACAATTATGGAATTAATACTTATTTACATAGATAATAATTATTAATAACTCTAAAATTAATATAAAATGGAGTGAAGAATTTTTTGACCCCACCCCCTCCTCCCCGCGTCCCCTCCTCCCCGCGCAGCCGCCGCTACGCCGCTGCGGCTGCGTCACTGTCGTCGTCGGAGAAGGAGGGGGGCTGTCAGAGAGAGAGGGGGAGAGAGAATGGAGTGAAGAATTTTTGCATGGGTATAATCGTTATTTTATGCCTAATTTAACGTCTGTTAATACAATAAATCAAATTGGATGTAAACTGAGCCAAAGTGAAAAGACGATAATTTTTTTTAAGCTACGAGTATTTTTTTATTTTTTGGCTAAAAATGGTAATCTAAGGAGTATTTTTTTTGCACTTTATCCCAGAAACAACAAAGCCCTTATCCAAATTCGCTAGATTACATTTATGAATTAAACACATTCAATTATACCAACTGCCAAAGTTTTAACATCAGTTAAACTTATGCTGGTAATGTTTAAACTTATTCTGCGTATGAATACAATGTATTTGGATCAACATCATCCAAGATTCCAAGCATTCTCCCATCATAATAGGGTCTGTTGTGGAGCATAAGATAGCTCCACACAAGATTTGACAAAGTTTTATGACTAATTATCGACATGATGCATATTTTTTATGTTGGTGTCAAATTCCTAACCAAGGTAACTATGAGCACGAGGACCATGCCATAAAATCTTAGGTGACGAGTTGGCAAGTTATTAGACCTATCTTTTGGATTATAGTTTAAGTTCATGCAACCAATAAACACCCTTTAAGCTCCCTAGACTATAAGGTTGTGTTTGGTTTGAGAGGATGTGAGGAAAAGGAAATTGAAAGTGTTAGTGTTGTTTGGTTAGCGAGAACGAAAACGAAAACGAAAACGAAAACGAAAACGAAAACGAAAACAAAAGTGAAAGAAAATAGGTAGTTATGAATTGTTTCCTTTGTATAATGGTGGGATTCTGTTTTCTTTCTCAAGTCACTCTCTCTCCACCCATTACTCTCTCTCTCTCTCTCTCTCTCTCTCTCTCCTCATCACCGTCTTTCTCTCTTCACCTTCTCTCTCCACTGTCCTCTACGTCTTTCTTCTTTTTTCTTACATCTTTTCCATTTTTGTTGAACTTTCTTGCCAACCAAATAAGAAAAAAAATTTGTTTCCTTTTTCTTTCTTTTCTATTTTATCACAAACCAAACACTACAAAAAGTGTAGACGAAGAAGTAAGATGATATAATTTTATATTAAGATCATACAATTTCATAAGAAAAATTAATTTGGATGAGCATGGTAAAATTAAAATTTAATAGAACATAATTAAACTTTTACTAGAATACCTAGAAGTCAAGGTCATTTCATATTAAGCTGTATTATTAGAGTGTATCGGTGTTATAAATTGCTTTAAAAAAAGCATCTAGGCTCTATGCGGCTACCCACCTCATTTTTTTTTAGTATATTGTACTTTCTACGCGGCATGTGGCATTATGTGGGGAAATATGACATTATACGAAAACTAACATTTTGCGGCCAAAGAAGAAAAGTGCCGTATAGATTTTGCTCTCTTTTTTTTTGTTCAAAAATTATTTTTTTGCATGATCCCTTTTATTTTCTGTCAGTTTTTTGCGTTGTCCAAAAATATTTATATTGACCTTTTATTTTTATATTATATTATTTTTGGTGAATTATAAATTATAATTATCTTTGTTCAATACTTGTTATTTTAATCTTTGGTCCATTTGAGTGTTTGCTAAAGTTCTTTATAATATAATCCTTGTTTTATAAATACATATAATTATATAATTTTATACTACTTTTAATGAAATAGAAAATTCTAATCTTTTTTTAATAGTTATATTTTTTTCTGCATAAAACTGCCTAGTCGGAGGTCTTGCCGCCTGGACACCACTCATCCCCAGCTTTCTATAACATTGGTGTCAAGTTGTGACTGCGACAGAAAATGAAACACATGAATTTCTTAAAGTGCAGTTTTCTTTTTCCCCTCCAGGTTGATGCATATCTCATCAGGTTTTGCTCTTAATAAAAGGAAGAAGCCAATAAGTAATATTATATAAATAAGATAGATCTCGACAATCAAAACATGACTTGCAACATTAGCATGTCCATGTAATAAAAGTTATACATCTATATAGGAAACAATCCCTTAGTAAGTTTTAATCCTGGAATGGAGAAACACAATTGGGAAAAATATAAATAGAACTATTAGGGAAAACTAAGCAGAATATTTTTTAAAACATA
Organism: Iris macrosiphon; assembly: GCA_036927795.1. NCBI lineage: Eukaryota > Viridiplantae > Streptophyta > Magnoliopsida > Asparagales > Iridaceae > Iris > Iris macrosiphon. Next base: position 14,297 of record JAYESA010000256.1, read on the forward strand.
TGCTAGATAATTTATATAGTTTAATCACCTTAATCTAAAATTGGAATTTTCTCATATAATGCTAAAGGAAAACGTAAACCAAGTAAGTATGGAAGTTTCTTAAAAAGGTTTAATGTGATATGAATCATATGATGTTATTCTTGAATGACATTAATAATTTATTGGCTAATTAGCGTTTAGATTCTAGATTTTATATCAGTTTAGAGTTTAAGTTCTTATATGTCCAATTGAAAAGTTTAGACCATAAATTTTTATTTTTCGTATATTTTGGAAATTTTATTATCATGCATGAGAGGAGAGTATAATGGGAATAAAGAAAATAAAAATAAAAATTCAGGGTCTAAACTCTCCAATTGGACATATTATGACTTAAACTCTAAACTGATATAAAATCCAGGGGCTAAACACTAATTAGCCCGTAATTTATCTAGATAAGGTGTTTAATCATCTATGGATAAATTAAAGTAAACCCTTATATTAATTACCTTCAAATAAGTAACTCATGATGTTTTTGTTATAAAACAAGCCCGTTACATTTTTCATCAACTGTTTTATAGTTGGACTTTTTTTCTTCTATTCATCATCATTGTTAGATTAGTTCTTTTATTTTTATGATTAATATTGGACATACTTTTGTTGTTCATTGGATTAAAACAAGTGTCAGTTTTACTCAATTTAGTAATTCAAATATCCTTATAAGAAAGTAGAAGAGCAAACTGTTATATATATAATTTATATAGCTTAAGGGTTGTGAGCTGATAATCACACACACAAATATATATATATATATATATATATATATATATATATATATATATATATATATATATATATTTGTGTGAAGACACATGCATATTGCATATAATGCATGTATAAATAAAAAATTTAGATGTGAAAATAAAATATTTAGATGTGAACTTTCCCACGTAAGTGCATAAAAATAACATCTGCTTAAGAAGATCTATAAACATATTTATAGAGAAACAAGGACTCACTCATCTTTCCTTCAAATACACACAAAATATATTTCCTATTTGTGAATTTCTCAATACAAACAAAAGAAACAAACATAGCAAGTTATCATAATATTTTTAGTAATGGATCTTTTCATGCATATAGATTATGTGATATTTCGATGATGAAGCACACGTTATGAAACCTAAATAAAGAATTGACATAGAACATGGGAAAAAAGTTAATGGAAATACCTCGAAGTGGATGTTTTTAGAGTGGAATTGGGCCAACTCTCTACAGTGATTTAGCAATTGAAAAACTTCCAGTCATCTTGAAGCTTTCTCAACTAGTTAACATCAAACCACTCATAGGAAGCACTTGAAAGCACGCACATGATCAAAGAAACTGATTCGTATGAAAGGAAGATATTCTTTTCATGTGTATCATTATATAGAATTATAGTTATTACAAATTGGTACTTTATCGTGATTACCTTGAAATTAAAGTTCTCAATATTGAAGAAGTGAAAGGACATATATACACACTTCTAGGAAAAATATCAAATATGGATTAGGGTACTTATCTGATTTTAATGCTTAGCTCTACCATCCGGCACTTTGTTAACTTATTCCGAGCATACGACATTGAAAAAGATAGCGTGAAGATTCCAAACAAGACTATGCATAATTGTGTTTCTATTCTATGAAAATTATGATGCTAAATATGCATAACAAGTTGGCTAGCATTGATAACAATCTTCGTGGAAGTATAGCATCCTATAACAATCCTAATTTGGTCTCAAATATGTAAATGTTTTTAGGTTATAGAGAGGGTACAAAAGAGTTTATGGATGAAAGTAGAACTATTTTGGTACAGGTTTGAATATAGGAACACTTAATTTGATGAAAAAGCAGCAGATACTAAAAATTTAATGCTTAGCTCCACCGCCCGTGACTTCTTTAACTTATTCTAAGCACACGACATTGGAAAAAGATTGAGTGAAGATTCCAAATAAGACAATATGAATAAATGTATTTATGTTCTATGAAAATTATGATGCTAAATATGCTTTGATGCAATAACAAGTTGGCTAGTATAGATAACGATCTTCTTGGAAGCAAAATATCCTATAACAATTCCATTTTGGTCTCAAATAGGTAAAGATTTCTTGGTTATAGAGAGGGTACGAAAGAGTTTATGAATGAAAGTAGAATTATTTTGATACAATTTGAATATAGGAACACTTAACTTGATAAAAGGGCAGCGGATGCTAAGATTTTAATGTTTAGCTCCACCGCCCATGACTTCTTTAACTTGTTCTAAGCAAACGACATCGAAAAAGATTGGGTGAAGATCAATATGCATAAATGTGTTTACGTTCTATGGAAATTGTGATGCTAAATAAGCCTTGGTGAAATAACAAGTCGGCTAGCATAGATAACGATCTTCATTGGAATCAAAGCATCCTATAACAATTCTAATTTGGTCTCAAATAGGCAAAGGTTTCTACATTCTAGGTTACAAAGAGGGTATGAAAGAGTTTATGAATAAAATAGACTTATTTTGGTAAAATTGTATTTAGGAACAGTTAATGTGATAAAAAACAATAAATACTAAAGACTTTAATGTTTAGCTCCACCGCTTGTGACTTCTTTAACTTATTCTAAGTGTGCGACATTGGAAAATATTGGATGAAGGGTCCAAATAAGAGAACACTACACCAAAATAGACGTTTTGTAACACTTTTATTTTTTGATTTGTAACGGTTATTAACATTACATGTTGTAACATTAATTACTGGGACAATAATTGCATAACTGTTACCAAAATAATTTTTTATTTACTTTATTTTTGGTCACCGTAACAAAAGAGTGTTATCCCTCCATAATTTCATAATTCTCCCTCATTTATTTTTTGTGAAAAGTGTTATCTGTAATGTCCCGCAACCGCACGGTGTATTACATTGAGTCGTATTGAATGAGGCAATAGCTGATTACATTTCGATTTGTTGGATTTGAGAGCAAGTATTGATTTAAGTTGGTTTCATGTGCAGATCGCAAGCGGAGTTCGATGGAATCAGGTGTTCGTCCAGAACAGTACTGGGATAGCAGGATTGGAGCAATAATGCCGTCTTCCTTAGTCCGATCGGTCAGATGATTTGGAGAGCATGGACTGCTCGTACGGTCATACCAATTGAGTAGATCGTGTTTTTCATCGGACCACAGGTTCAAGGTATCAGCCGTATCGGCAAGGCAAAGTGCTAGCGGAATCAGACTTGGTGAGTGGGCTATGTCCCTTCTCCTCTACTCCTTCATGCCTAATAATATAGAACACACATAATGGCTTGAATACTTAGACTGGAACTTTGGAATCACCACACTGTGGCGTGCATAGAGTGTGCGTCGTTTGGTTATATATGATTTGTGGCTTGAGTTGGTTTTGCGTTGGGCAGTTGGAGCTTGAGTAGATCATCTTAGTTGGAATATCGAGGCACTTCATGCGAGCGAGCGTGCGTTGCGCACGAGTATCAAGTTGGACGCTTTATCAAAAAAAGCGTACAGTTGTGGTTCAAAATCGGACAACTGCATCAGTGAGGGCATTGTGCCACTGTTGGGGCATTGTGCCACATAGTTTTCTGAGCGAAGGGGTGTTGAACCAATTGGAACACTAAGTCGAGAAGCGGCATAGTGCCTATAGGGATAACTTGAGATGGTGCATTGGGATATAAGTTGGAGAATGGTTATGGATAGTTGATTGGATTGAGGCGAGTATCATTTGGTGGGACGAGAATACTTGATTCTCTCGTCATACCTACTTGGTGTTTGCATTGGTCACGGACAACTTGTTGCGCACATGGTTTGGTTTCCTCGAACGGGATATGCTCCGGGACACCGGGACCATTCGGCCATGGAGGAGACAAATGGTAACGTGCCTTGGGCGCGGTGCCGCTGGTTCGATACGACCAGGCGGGCTAGCTACTCAGTGCTGGATCGGGTAGAACTGCAGTTGATTAGTCCTTTATGGCTTGGCCAGTGACTTCATATAGATAAGAGTTGGTTTGCTTTGCTTTGGTTTAATTTGTGCTTTTTGTGTAGGCGACGACCACCTTGCCTCGGACAAAAGTGTGCATATCGATGATTGGATTAGTAAGGCTTAGATTGTGGCATGGTTTGAGGATGGATATTGAGGCTTGGATTGTGGTTCGATAGGTTCGTGCGTTGTTTGGGTTTGAGTAGAACGGTTTGCATGCTAGTTTTTCTTTGAGTTGGATATATCTGCTTGTATATTTGCTTGAGTTGAATGCTTGCATACTTAACCTACTTTACAGTTTTTTTTAACATGTCATATCTCTGCCATGAAATGAATCTAGGATTCAACTAGAAAGATCACCATATAACTGTTTGCATTCACTATTCTACTTAGTGTCGGTTTAGACGAGTGGGTTACCCCGCTCACCAGTACAACTGTGACTGACCCACGTTTGTGGACATTATTTCAGGTACGCAGATGTAGCGGCGCTGCTTGGATATACGAGACAGGATGTATGAAACGGTAAGTACATTTGTGGGCAAGAGAAAGAGTAAGAGTGTTGCATCGTCTTTGAGGCAATCTCCTTTGTGGCATTTTTATTTGGACCCTATCGAGAGATTCGCTGCGTATAGTCTGATGTGTGCTTGGTACACAATATTTGACTTTCGCTGTAACTTGGTAGTTTCGATGATAACTATGATGTTTGACATCCTCGCCTTGTACGAGTGCAACTCCAGTCTCGCATGGCATCACGTCCCGATGAGAACGATTGTCCTGTGGGAGCGCTGCAACGTGGTGATTCACGGTTAAGTGGGGACGGTCGAGCTTGCGGGAGATTGGGACGTAACATTATCCCGCCTTCTGAAAAGTGTCACCTTTTTAATAGAACCCCCCATTCTCTCTCTCTCTCTCTCTCCCCCCCAACGTATCGTTCTGTAGTTTTATGGGCAACAAGAACTTGACTGGGCCTAGTTGGTTCTACTTATGAAAATTGGGAGGCTGCTTTGGAGTATAACCCTGAAGGTTTTGCACGCGTGGTAAGGATGGGCCCTAATCATTTTTTTTCTGTTGAAGTTTTTGAAGAACCGAGCAGTCTGGCTATTACTGAACATAGAGCATTTTATGTATCACCGAGTCATAATATCTGTTAGATGCAATAATGATTGAATTTTAGAAAGAATGTACAATGTGCTTCCGTCAGTTATCACTCCTCTCGACCTATACCTGTTTACACTTTATTACCGTGCTTCCGTCAGAACCCATAATTATTTGTAGTACATAACTTTGACATACGGTCTTCTTTGCGTGATGTGTTCCAGGAAGCAAATTGTTTTATATAAGCTTGGGTTATGATTCAAGAGAATTGCTTGGTAGTGTTGGGATGTGGAGTAACTGAGCAGGAGAATTGGCTGCAAGTGTTGGGATATTCGGTTATTCGGAACAGCAAACCAGCAGCGATCCACCTCACAGGTAATTCTAAATTCAACTCTTTACCTTTTTCTTGGAGCTCCTGTTGAACAACATAACCCATCAACATCCTACATAACAGCTTTTGTACGCCCACCAAAGATGGTCACAACAACAGAGAAATAGCTTGGGGAAAAAGCAATTGAGAACACTCTCGACTAGACCACCAAATTCAACTACACCTAGGTCAAACCCCATGGCCTCTTAGCTAGCATAGCTGAATCCCTCCTCTGGTGTCACGTGGATTGTAGACAGTGCTGAATCACATCTTTTGAAAGTCCTAGCAACATGCCACTCCAAAGTTACCTGTGCAACAAAAATACCACTTGATCAAAATTCAGCAAATTCAATTTTGAGAACTATGATGAGTATTCTAATCAAGAGTACACAAAGACTTCACTGAACTTTACATCAGTAGATTCGTTACATATAACACCAACCGTAAATGTCTCCTTTAGCATGACATCATTAGGATTTCTCTAAACAAAGAAACAAATTGAGGTTGACTTGGTACTAGATTATTACTAAAGGTTCATGGATCGTTCAGTTTGCAATCATCTGTTACGAATGACAATATAATTCCTCAAGTTTCTATGATCTAACCGTCATCCTCATTAAACTAGAGACATACATTATAGAGATGATTGCAGAAAGTTTAGAAAAGTTCGAGAAATATCTGAATATTAATAGATACTCAGTAACTAGATAGGACACCATGACCGAAAGTTTCAACTATCCGGCAGGGCCCTACCGGGTAAACACCAGAAGGATCAGGGGAACACATAATCGTGCCTACTTTCGATGAGCTCAAGTTAGCCGACCTATTGCTAGTTTCTGCCAGTGCATGAAATCAACAGTGACTACAAATATTAGAAAGAAGTAACTAAATTGGATGTGATGATTACTTTGTTTGCGCTTAAAACTCTTGAAACTATTGTTGGTATACCCTTCTTCATTTTGTCTCTGATCAAACAGTAGTAGGTCCGGAAGATAAACTATAATCTGAGTTTTATATGAGTTTTATAATGATTGTTTGCTAAGTAGATAATGTTCACATGAGCATGATAAAACGAGAATCTGCATGCTTAACTAGAGAACTTGTATGCTTGTATTAATAGATGAATATTGCCATGCTAAGTAAAAGAAATAGGACGTTGCATGCTAGGTCACACTGGCACGACTATCGAATGAACATTTGCCATGCTAATAATAAAAGTAAAACAAACGCTTGAACATGTTCCTTCTTTGTATGCTAAAGATAAAGATAAAAGAAGAACTAACGTCATGCTTGTTAAATAGAAGATCAGTTACATATTTTCTTGTTATTGTGTAAAGATAAATTGAATGAAAAGCTTGTATTGTTACGAAGAGTTAATGGCTTGTTATAAAAAAGATGGGAGACTAATAATGCGCCCTAAGGTATCGGTCCTTCGGGATCTTGGGGGGTATGGCAATTAGAATGGTGGATGGAGGCTAAATGAAAAAATGGAGACTAATAGTGCGCCCTGTGGTATCGGTCCTTCGGGATCTTGGGGGTGTGGCTATTAGAATGGTAGATGGAGGCTAATGAATGGGGGAGACTAATAGTGCGCCCTAAGGGTGTGGATATTAGAAAGGAGGCGGTGCTTCTGATAGGAAGAGAAGAGTTAGAGAAGTGGCATATTCAGGAGATTGTGCATCATAGAATTTTATCTGGTAGAGCTGCATATCAGGTAGTCAGGTCGAATGCTAGGATCGTCTTCTTACATACCTAACTGTTTGATGCAGAGACGGACATGGAGTAGAACATATGTGTTTATGTAAATTGTTGCTAACTTGTATGTCTGCTGCAGGGATAACCGTTCGGCGAAGGGTAAGAATCACTGAATAAGTGATATACATGTTATCGAAAATATTCTCTTGTATAAACAACTTTCATATAGAAGTCTCTATTTACGTATATGCTTTTATCTCGTTCACACAATAAGACGATAATTTTTTATAAGAAGAGTAGAGAGAAACGATAAAAAAATAGTCCACTAGATGCATGCCAGAGTCTTTAAAGAATGAATATGGCTCACGAGACACGCTACGCACCAGAGATAGTAAATGAACCTGCATATCGTGCATGAACTGCTTGTCTTGCATGGTTGCATGTATTCGAATATGAAATATGTTTTTCCAAAGATGTTTTCAAAAGTGTAATCTGACTCTTATCCTGTATAACATAAAATAAACCTAGGTAAAAAGTAGCAAGATCACTAATAATGCAATATTTTATAACATGATTATTTAGTGTTAGTTTTAGAGAGTGTTGCTTCTGTTCGTTATTTTTATACTCACTAGTGCTTTACCCAAAGTACTGACCCTCACCAGTTCTGTTCGCAGGTACTGAATTGTCCGAAGAAGCGATAGCCAAGCCTCATCCTCAGGAGTCGGAGATCAGGAGTCGATGCCTTGAGATGTATCGAGATGTTTTAAGATGCTTTTGTATAGAGGGACACAATGTATAGAACGATGTCATTATATTCAAAGAAACTCGTACCTTGAGCTCTGCTTCGTATACTCAGATGGATTATTGTTTGTAACACTGCTCCTCCACTGCAAACTCGATCGATTCGATGATAATCAAGATGACTAATGTTGTTGCTTTGTGCGAGCGCAACTCCAAGCTCGTACGACATCACGTTCCGATTAGAACGATCGTCCCGCGGGAGCACTGGCGTGGTAATTTCACGTCCAGTGGGGACGATCGGGACCGCGGGAGATCGGGACATCACTACCAAATATTGTTCAAATAGCGTCGCTTTTAGCGACGTTATTATAAAATGTCGTTATTTTTTTAATTTAGTGACGTTAATATATAACGTCGCAAGTAGTCGCTAATAACGACGTTTGGCGTCCTTCAACGACATATTTTAGTAAAATAAAAATTGATGTCGCTGGAGCGCCGCTAAATGTCGCTAATATTTTAATTATAGCGGCGTTTAGCGATGTTTATTTATTCAAGTCGCAGTAAATTAATACATTAGCAACGTTTAGTGACGTCTATTTAAGACGTCGCAAAATTATTTCATATAGGGTTCAGGATTTTATTTCTTCTCATTCTCTCGATACAATCCCCAAAATTTCAAACCACCCTTTATCGAAGCCCCCCCCCCCCCCTCGGGCGTCCTCCTCCCCCCGGTGAAGTCCCCCCCCCCCCCCCGCACGGATCCTTTCCTCCATCGCGTCTGCTCCCTTCCTCATCCCCTCCTCCCTCCGGCGTGGTCCTCCTCCCCTCTTCCCTCCGGTGCGTCTCCTCCCCTCCAGCGAGACTTCTCCCCTCTGACGCAGTCCCCTCCGTCGACCCCTCCCTCAGGCTCTCTTCCTCCCCTCCTACCCGCTCGGTAAACCCTAACCCTAAACCTGACCCGGAAACAACTAGGACACACACACATACACACACACACACATACACACGCACACATGGATACAAACACACAGGGACACAGACACACAGATACACGAACACACATGGACACACACACACACAGGGACACAGACATACACTTCAGTTATGGATGGATAGGAAAATAAACGAATTCATGATGACACAGACACACACGACCACACATAATCGACATGGTTATTATATATAGGTTTTGTATGATGGGTTAGATAGCTAGGAACCTAGATTTTATGTGTCATTTGGATTCAAATTCATCTTGTTCTCAGATTATCTTTAGACTTTTTTTGATCTAAAATTATTATTATTTGTATTATACCTAGTTAGGATAATAATCTTTTCGATTGGTTACATGTGATAGATAAGTTTTAAATTTATGGTATCGAAAAGCAATTAATTATGATTGTTTGTATTATTTCTATGAGTATCGGTATTGGCGGTGTTGGTTGTATTGATGGTTTCTGATAGGAGTATAGAAATTTTATTATCAAAAAGTAATTAATTATTAATAAATTATTGATATTTTATAAAATATATTTTATACATTTAGGTTATACCATTGTGATATTTTATTCCTCGTAGTTGTGTCCGAACGATGTTTTTAGCGACTCCAATACCAAATATGGGTGGAACTCAGACACGGACACACACACACACACAAATCCTACCATATATATATCGGTGAGTGTGTTGTGTGTGAAATTGGATTGGAAATTAGTATTAAGTATAGTATTTTTGGGTGTGACTTGAGATTGAATACATGATGTCACACTTATCCTTTATTAGTGTTCACATGTGTATCCATCTTTGTATACATTTGGATAATGTACTTGAACAATGTCTATTCATCTTTTCAGAAGTATCTAGAAATGTATTTGAATTACTACCTGTGTCATTGTTCGTAGATGTGCAACCGTCATCATGATGACATGTGTAGTGTGTGGGATGAATTCATACAGGGGGTGGAATAATTCCTGCAGTTCGCCAAGGCGTTCTCTCGGTACATGGATGGTACCAAAATTAAGTGTTCGTGTGTGAGATGTCGCAACTTGAAATATCACTCTGATATATCATTTATACTGGAGGGGTTTCATGCCGAATTACTATCAGTGGACCTCACACGGAGAACTTGTGTCTTTAGCATCGAAGCTAGAGCCTTATGGAGAGCCGTATATGGGTGTCCACGACCATATTGATTACGACGACGGGTGCGTGAACATGGTTTTTGACTCTTCCGGGCCTAGTTTCAATCCGGACAATCATGATGCAGCTGAGGAGGCACCGAATGTCGATGCTGCAAAGTTCATGGAGTTACTGGAGAATGCAATAACTCCATTATATCCTGGTTGTGAGGATCATTCATCGTTGAAAGTGGTTACATGACTGTTGAGCATCAAGTCTGATTTTAACATGTCACAAGAATGCTACAACCGACTGATGGCGTTGATAAAAGAGATCTTGCCGGCAGGTGCTAAGTTGCCTAAAGACTTCTACCGGTCTAAGAGGATGGTAAGATCGCTCTGGATGGGATGTAACACCCCGTTCTGCTCAAGCGGACTGCCGTTTCAATCGGCAATAGTGCAGCTGTCCCGACCTGCTTTGCCTCAAAGAGAATGCAAAGGATATCCAGACTTGTCCCTATAGGAATTCAGCTTAGGCTTTCAAAGGCTCGCTCAGGCGTATCGCTCTACCGAGGCGAATCATCGCTAAGGTGGGTGGCTACGGTGAACTTGTCTTTGCTTAGTCAGCACACATAAAACCTGGAATGTTTATGCTAGTCGCTAGGTGATCCACCCCCTGCATGCTAATAAATCCAACGCACTTAGCTAAGGGAATAATCCCAACTTGTATTGCTTGCTAGAACATGGAAATGAAATACTGCTTATACTCAGACCTACGCATGCTAAGTCCCTTAACGGTTTCATCTCTCGGCTTACCTTCGGGTCCGAGCAAACGTGTTTACTTATGTTCCTTAGAAACGTATGCTTGTCTGCTTGTAATGTTGCCATGTTTTCATCCAAAACCCCGGAAGACTACTACGTAGTCGTTCCGTGCCTGAATGAACCTGCAAGTGTCCGGGACCGTTGGGTCTCCAAGGCAATCCCCGAACCAGGGGCACACATCAGGGTAATGAATACTGAACGTGAATCCTATAACGTGACAACTGAATGATAATCACATCAAGTTTATGTCTGAACGAGAATCACGTCATGTAACGAACGAATCTCAGCTCTTGGAGCAAACGCTCGTTCAGATCATGAATCATGGATTATCATTCAAGTTGTGGATTTGACCCTGACCCTGACCTGCATGTCGCGGACAACTCGAAAATGAGGCATCGTTCCACGGGCGGTCACCGGGGCACTGGGACCGACCCGATCCGGATGGAACTCACGATAGTCTCACGCATCTGGATAGGATGGTCTGCAGCCACCAACGAATCTTTGTTGCTTTCCATCCTTGTTCAAGACTATAACGGTCCTTAATGGCTATGCCAGCGACTAACGTTCATATAGATAAGTCATCCTCGTTTAGCGGCTATCTGCGTGCGAGTCACTGCATCGTATCAATGAACAACTGAACACCTGAACGTTCATGCTATAAAATGACCCTCATGTTTGCATTTGCTATGCCTCCTGAATGTTTATACTTGCCCATGCTTGAATTAACGATGTTTGCCTAAATGTTTGCCTTGGACAGGGAAGGAGATGGTAAGTTGGTAAGTCTCGCCGTATTTCCTCTCATGTTGCACGGCGCACTGCCCGACACGTTAGGCTATTCAAATCTTGCATGAAATTGATCCTAAGGTAACTAGAAAGACAACTTAATAGTTGTGCACGGAACTTATATTACGTGTTTGGATTTGTCGAGCGGGCGAGTAGCTTCCCCGCCAGTGCATTCAATGTACTGATAATCCACCAGTTTGTGTGCAGGGTGCGGGAGAACCTCGTTCGGTGCGGATGCCTCCTTCGTGCGTGCTAAGGCCAGGAGTTCCCTCTGAAGCCTTGCAATAGTGCGTCCGGAACAGAAGCACATATACAAGACATAATATTGTGAATATCGCATGACCATCGCCTGTACAATCATTCCACAATTGTAGCCACTTGGCACGCTTTTACTGTTTCAGAGAGAGAGGCTTGAGCGACTTGTAATCTCGGCTATACGCCGCCTGTAACACATGTTCATATCAATAAAAGAGCTTGCTTTACTTCAACTTGTGTTTCAATGCTTTCGCTATATTGTTGACTCAGTGAACCTGTTACCAAATCGCTATGCGTTCATGACTCCGCTACACTCGGACAATCTGTGCGACTCTGTGTCTTAGAACTCTTATCGCCAGCCAATGAATCACGGCCTTGCACGGGCGCAGTTCACGCTCGTGCGGCATCACGCCCGGATGGGTAAAGCGATCGTTCCGCGGGAGCGCTGGCGAGGGTGATTCCCGCCTAGCGGGAATGGCCGATTTGCCTGCGGGAGATCGGGGCATGACATAGTGGTATCAGAGCCTGGCTTCTACGCCTTTGGACTTTGATTCGATATCTCTGTTTCGAAAGCTCGTTCGTGGGTTATGTGCATGCTCTCTCTCAATGCCTCGATGGGATGTTCCAACAATAAGTCTAAATACTTTTAAAATGCGTTTTGAATGATATGATATGAATGCTTGTCTGTTGTGCTGCGAGTGGCCTTTGTGCCAACCTGTGCGAACCCTTCGAGAGTATCGCTAGTAGCTTGTCCGATTTTCACTAACCCTAAGTTTGGTTGAATGCATCTATTCGAGGGACGCCTTGAACTAGTGTACCATCCAAGACTTAAGAAAAGGTGAAACTCGAGTGCCAAGATTTCGCTATCACTAAGATGGTTGACGTGTTCACGCTAGAAGTGCACTTCAAAAGTGCGCACGATCCAGTCTAAGCGATATGCTGATTTCGACGCTTGTGCAAGTAAAAATCCAAATGAACAAGTACAACGACTTGTCTAGGATTACCTTAACCCTAGATTACTGCTTGTTCTCAGTAAGTCTCGAGGACGAGACTTTTTCTGAGTTGGGTAGGATGTAACACCCCGTTCCGCTCAAGCGGACTGCCATTTCAATCGAAAATAGTGCAGCTGTCCCAACCCGCTTTGCCTCAAAGAGAATGCAAAGGATATCCAGACTTGTCCCTACAGGAATTCAGCTTAGGCTTTCAGAGGCTCGCTCAGGCGTATCGCTCTACCGAGGCGAATCATCGCTAAGGTGGGTGGCTACGGTAAACTTGTCTTTGCTTAGCCAGCACACATAAAATCTGGAATGTTTATGCTAGCCGCTAGGTGATCCACCCCCTGCATGCTAATAAATCCAACGCACCTAGCTAAGGGAATAATCCCAACTTGTATTGCTTGCTAGAACATGGAAATAAAATACTGCTTATACTCAGACCCACGCATGCTAAGTCCCTTAACGGTTTCATCTCTCGGCTTACCTTCGGGTCCGAGCAAACGTGTTTACTTATGTTCCTTAGAAACGCATGCTTGTCTGCTTGTAATGTTGCCATGTTTTCATCCAAAACCCCGGAAGACTACTACGTAGTCGTTCCGTGCCTGAATGAACCTGCAAGTATCCGGGACCGTTGGGTCTCTAAGGCAATCCCCGAACCAGGGGCACGCATCAGGGTAATGAATACTGAACGTGAATCCTATAACGTGACAACTGAATGATAATCACATCAAGTTTATGTCTGAACGAGAATCACGTCATGTAACGAACGAATCTCAGCTCTTGGAGCAAACGCTCGTTCAGATCACGAATCATGGATTATCATTCAAGTTGTGGATTTGACCCTGACCCTGACCTGCATGTCGTGGACAACTCGGAAACGAGGCATCATTCCACGGGCGGTCACCGGGGCACTGGGACCGACCCGATCCGGATGGAACTCACGATAGTCTCATGCATCTGGACAGGATGGTCTGCAGCCACCAACGAATCTTTGTTGCTTTCCATCCTTGTTCAAGACTATAACGATCCTTAATGGCTATGCCAGCGACTAACGTTCATATAGATAAGTCATCCTCGCTTAGCGGCTATCCACGTGCGAGTTACTGCATTGTAGTGCCTCAAATTCCGATCCGACCGGGACGAGCACTACGTAATTGGGCTTCTGGCTAGTCCGTCTGAGTCGTAACTTAGATCTCGGCATCTTCTTGCCACGGAAAAAATGCGATGATCCTTTCCAACTCATGGAAAGGCCTCTATTGAAACGAGTCCAATAGTTTTCGTGTTTTGGGTAGCTTGGTTTTGCTTGGATTTTGCTTGCTTGTCGCTTTGAGGTTTTGGATTTGTGTTGCTTTCGATTTGCTTGGTTTTTGCTGTTGGTTTTATTGTTTGGAGCTTGAGGTTTTTGGGAGTTCGACAAGGAAGGATAGGCAAGATTTCTAACTCGGTGCTCGTGCTGTTTCAGGTCCGCGTAACTGACGTTTGATCGTCGCTAGCGTGATTCCTAGTTTCAGCTCTTTTCCTTAACTAGTGAGTGGTTTGGTCCCTTCTTTCCTACTTCTTCATGCCAACATCTCTAAGTTTCAATCGTTCACTCGATGATGCCCGGTTGGACGCCTAGGAAATCCTTAGCCACAAGCATGCCAGCCACTAAGAAAGGAACTTGGGATTTGTAGGCTAAATTATCATATGCTTGCACGTATTATAAACTGAGATTTTGAGAAAGGAAAGTTGGTTGTTGGTGGCGGCCTGGTGCCTCGGATAGAGTTTGGGCTTATGGGATAACTGAATCGGAACACCGCTTGGGAAATATAAACTGTTGCATGAGATATATATATGTTGCTGCTTACTTCTTCTGTTTCTTTCAATGCATTGTATGTAATATGAATTATTCATGCATTTGCATGGTCTGGGACAACTTGTGCACAGGGTTTGGCATTTCCTCGAAACGGCTTTCCGGGGCACTGGAACCGTATCGATCCGGAAGGAAATATTTAATTCGTGCTCGTCATGATGCATAGCGGGACCTCCAGCAGGGCTTGCTACCCGGGCTGATAGGGCGCGCCGCTAATGCCTGAAATATGTCCCTAAGGTATCGATCACACCAATGACCGCATAGTATAGAACGCATGCTAACTTATTGTCTTGTGCAGATGGTAAGTATACTTGTGTTTCGTTTCAGGGAAGGCGTGCATCGATTGAGTAAGCAATCGGTGTACTGGTTGGATTCACTGCTATTTTCATTCCTATCAAAACATGCAACTATTATGAATTGATTTCACTTGCATCCTTATAGAAGCTATCTTAATGCATGCTCGCCCCTAACAAGCTAGTGTCGATTTAGTTGAGGGGGTTCATCCCGCTCACCAGTACAAGTTGAGTACTGACCCACGTTGTGGGCAACTATTTCAGGCACTCAGAGGGTGCAACGCTAAGAGCATAGCGAGGAGGCGTTAGGAGCGCCTCTATTTTGAAGTATAGCTGGAGTCATTTCATTTTGGAGGCATGGACTTCAATCTATACAAGGGCGTAATGTACGAAACGACATGGACTATCTGACGGAGCGCGCCCTGCATTTTGAGTTATCTTTTGTAATATAATTCAATAGCCGAGAAGGCACATCAATGTAAACTCTATGTAAATTACTCTGAATTATCAATAAAAAAGCATGTTTCTTCCGCATTTGTGTTCAAATCTCTGTGAATGTGTTTTATCAATTGTGTTTTAAAATGGGTTCCTAAAACTGCAAGTTCTTGTCTTGTGCAAGCGCAACTCCAGGCTCGCACGGCATCACGCCCCTAGCGAGGACGAATCGGTTCTGTAAAGGATCCGACGAGGACGAATGACCCTTTCGGGATCGGGGCGTGACAGCATCGCATCAATGAATAACTGAACACCTGAACGATAATGCTATAAAACGACCCTCATGTTTGCATATGCTATGCCTCCTGAATGTTTATACTTGCCCATGCTTGAATTAACGATGTTTGCCTAAATGTTTGCCTTGGACAGGGAAGGAGATGGTAAGTTGGTAAGTCTTGCCGTGTTTCCTCTCATGTTACACGACACACTGCCCGATATGTTAGGCTATTCAAATCTTGCATGAAACTGATCCTAAGGCAACTAGAAAGACAACTTAATAGTTGTGCACGGAACTTATATTACGTGTTTGGATTTGTCGAGCGGGCGAGTAGCTTCCCTACCATTGCATTCAATGTACTGATAATCCACCAGTTTGTGTGCAGGGTACGGGAGAACCTCGTTCGGTGCGGATGCCTCTTTCGTGCGTGCTAAGGCCAGGAGTTCCCTCTGAAGCCTTGTAACGGTGCGTCCGAAACAGAAGCACATATACAAGAAATAATATTGTGAACATCGTATGACAATCGCCTGTACAATCATTCCACAATTGTAGCCACTTGGCACGCTTTTACTGTTTCAGAGAGAGAGGCTTGAGCGACTTGTAATCTCGGCTATACGCCGCCTGTAACACATGTTCATATCAATAAAAGAGCTTGTTTTACTTCAACTTGTGTTTCAATGCTTCCGCTATATTGTTGACTCAGTGAACCTGTTACCAAATCGCTATGCGTTCATGACTCCACTGCACTCGGACAATCTGTGCGACTCTGTGGCTTAGAACTCTTATCGCCAGCCAATGAATCACGGTCTTGCACGGGCGCTGTTCACGCTCGTGCGGCATCACGCCCGGATGGGTCAAGCGATCGTTCCGAGGGAGCGCTGGCGAGGGTGATTCCCGCCTAGCGGGAACGGCCGATTTGCCTGCAGGAGATCGGGACGTGACATGGGATACGAGAAAATTGATGCATGTTGCAACGGGTGCTTGTTGTACTACAAAGATGATAAGGATGAAGATGTGTGCAGATTTTGTGGTGTTGATCACTACAAGGCAACTGGTACAAGAAGGTTTATCGGTGCAAGGAAGTCGACCGATTTGATGCACTACTTGCCTTTAATGCCGCGATTGCAGAGGTTGTTTATGGTGAAGGAGACTGCCAAAAACATGAGTTGTCATAGATGAAAATAAATTGAAGGAGTGTTGGATCACCCATCCGATGGAGAAGCATGGATTTCGGATACGGGAAGTTGTGCAATTAAATTAGAGCACAAGGGATTGTGATTTTGAGTGACGGAAAAGTCCAGCGCCTAGGTTGGCGTGTCAAATCAAGAGTGCAATAATTAGTTCAAAATTATGGGCTATTGTTGGGCTCCGAATATTACAACAACGGTAGGGTGCACCAAGGGTTTAATTAAAGAATCAGACATCTGCAACCTTAATTTTAAACCTCAATTACCTGATGCTAAACCAAAAAAATTTAACCCAAAACCAGTCTATCTAAAAAAAATGAGAGGGTTTACATGGTGTGCTTAACAGGAAGCACGGTAGCGTAGCAATACAAAGGAACATAAGGTCTCTATGCTACAGTGGGTAACACCACAAAGAGGTTCCTCGGTAAGGGTAATGCCTCGGCTTCGCGAGCCATGTCACAGCAGCGTAGCACCGCACATAGGCAGGTAGCCTAATGCTGTAGAATGAAGAGTGTAGGCAGCACTACAAAGAGACCGGTGTCCTCATGTTACAGTGGTGTGACACCACAGAGGTAAAAGATGTAAATCCTTGGCTACGCGAGCCATGTCACAGCGGCGTAACATCGCAAGAAAATGCAAGCCTTCATGCTGGGTAGTTTGGCATTACAAAGAGGTTGGGACCTCATGCTATAGTGGTATGACACCACGATGAGGTATAGCCTCGGCTCTGGGCCATGTCATAGCGGAGTAGTACCGCAAAGAAGCTCGAGGCTTCATGCCAAGGACTCTTTACAAGAACTCACCTAGAGTGTATGAAAAGAGATATAGGCCTTCTCTTGAGATAAAACTTATAGACGCCCAAAATACGTACACCGAAACCAGGCGTGCACAGGACCTCTAATGTGCAACCGAAAGCACAGCTGATGTCATTATGTGAGTGGAAAGAATTACAGCTATGGTACAGAATTCAAGGCTTAGTTCATTCTTGTATAATACTGTTGTTCGACCCATGTGAAAAGATTTAAGTCGAAGCGACATCTATCCTAATGCATGATGGATAGTCACTGTGGGGAACGCTCAACCTATATATATATTGAGATATGTGGGAGATTATTGGTGTTGTTTCCTTTGGACAAGTAAAAATAGTCCCACATTGGCTACACCACCAAGTGGGTATCTCAATATAATACTTTGTATGAGTTGAGGTGTGCACATGGGGTGTGGTAGGGCACATGGGTGGCCTGTGGGGGTATTTTTCTAGGAGAAAAAAGGATTAACTCCTCAATGAAAATATTTATGCTTTTTGTTATGCTCTTGGAATTATTTTCATAGGAGCTAAGCCCCAAAGGGACTAAGCGACTCGGACTCGAACTCGGACTCAAGGGCGCAAAGTGACGCTTTGTTGGCGCACTTTGCACTTAGCACGTCAGCATCAGCTTAGACGCTTGTGCGCATTTGATGCGCTCTCATACGCAAGGGTATGCACGAGCTACATGCGCAGTCGCTTGTGCGGGTCGTATAGGCTGGCCACATGGGCGGGTCGCATGCGTAATCGTATAGGCATGCCGCATGCGCTGTCGTATGGGTTGTCGCATGCGATGTCGCATGGGCTACCACATGGGTTGCCGCATGCGCTGTCGCATGTGTTGCTGCTGCGGATATATTTGAACGGTTATAGAAAGATATGGCCTGTTATTCAGATCCATTTTTGTGGAATTTAAAATTAATTGGTGTATATCTTTAGGGATTCATAATTAATTTGTTCCTATCTTTCCGTAACTGATGGATGGCTAGGGTTTTCACTCTCTTTCTATGAATACTCTCTTCGTGCCTCTTTGAGAACTTACTTTGAAAATTAGGAGACGAAAAGAGTTACTGCTGTCGCCACCATTAGAGTCCAGGGAGTTCGTGCGAGTCCAGACAGAGGTGACAACGAGCGTTCCAGAAGTTCTTCGTGAACTTGCTGGTTCCTGGAAGCATATCGTGTGGGGGCGAATCTTGCTTTGAGCAACGGTGATCTCTATCACCCCAGCAAGCAAAGTCTCTTCTTCTTCTTCCTCCTCCTCTCTTCTGTGAGTTGTAACTCTGTTATGTCTGTCTGCAACTGCGATTGTAAGGAAGAACGAGATGTATCTTTTTTGGTTATTGTTGTAACAGCAAGTTGTAACAGGATCCTTATATATAGTTCTTCGTGGAGATCGAGAATAGTCAGAGTGGTAACTTTTGTGTGAACCTCTGATCTCGACCACGCAGTTTTCCATCGCTGATTTAGCCTCGGGAATAACAACACTATCCTAAATTTTGCAAGTTCATATAACCTTATAGTAGCAACTAACATTTTAAAGGCATTGATGGACATTGATACACCAACAAACCTGATACAATATACTGGAAACTAAACACTAGTGCCAAGTACCCTGTCATGGCTCTCAATTGTAGGGGAATAAGAGATCCTATTTGCAAATATAGAGGAATAAGAATATTGATACCTTGTGAAAGTTTCCTATATGTTCTTAGATATAGAGGTTTAACAGATCATACTTGCACTGTCGCTTGGCTATTTCTGCCCTTCTGAATATAGTAACTTTTTGTGTTTCTTTTCTACGAGATTGTTATCTAGGGAGCTGTCATCTAATAGAAATTGTTGTGAGATGCTACATGTTTCTTTTCCTGACCATCTTACTCATCATCTTTTTCTTTTCTTCTATCATTACTGATGAACTTTTCCTTCCAGCCATGGATGAGTTCTGTTCTTCCTCCCAACTTCAAAATGGCACGATATTTGATGTTTGAAGTTGCAACCATCTGCTGGAGCACTTGGAGTGAAGGAACTCTCGGAAGTTCATGAGGAGAATTAAATGAAGTTGCTTCTGGTATTGCTCCAACTTCTCTTTCCTGTGCAGAGGGGTGTGAAAACAAAACAATATGGAGAAATTGTAATATCTATGGTCATCCAAAATCGATTTCTTTACCATCCTACAGCAGATTTGATACCGCTGCTTAAGCAAACAGCTACATATGGACTTGCGACTTTCTGAAGATTTCTTCTCTAATCTACTACAGTTAGAAGAAAATCGAGTTTTGTATGTTGAACATTTTGGAATTGTTTTCTTTAAGGAGACACGAGGATTACTTCTTCTCAGCTTCTTGGGAATCACAAGAGGCAGGTAGTCGCTGTTGAAAAATAGCCCAGTAACGAAGAAACAGGACACAAGTTTTGTGAAGGATGAATAAACTTGGTGATCTTTATTGAATGAAATGTTCAACTATATATAGTTGAACATTTGATGTAAAGAGATAGACTAAATAATAAATATATCAAAGTTGTTTCAACAAACAACTTATCAATCTAAACCAACTAATAATCTAAACCAACTAAACAATCTAAACAAACTAACAAGATTATCACCAACAATCACTCCCTTAATCTTGTTGCATCAATGCTTCACTTTCTTCTGATCATTAGAAAAGGATTCTCTTCGTCATCCTCATCAGTTCTCCTTTTCAACGGCTTCTTCTTCAACTGGTCCTCATGGCCATCCCGGACACGGATTTTCTGAGAAGGCGGAGGTTTGGACAAAGGCGGTGGCTGTCTTGGTGCTGTTCTAACTTCATACATCCTTTCACTCGGTCTCCTCTTCTGTTCAGAGTAAGCATTCTTCTGACTCGAAGAATGAGGCACTGCAGATAGAACCTTCTTTTTTAAAGCGGGGTCATTCATGACCTTTGCAGGTCTATTTGCACCTGTAGTAGTACAAGAAACCTTTGAGGGTAAAGGTTTATGCCCTACAGGCCGGCTGGAGCCATTACTACCAGCAACTTTTCTATTATCAGCTTGTGAAAGCTTTTCAAATGAAGTATTCAACATATCTTCAAATGTCTTCCTTTCTTCAGTAACCACTTTCAACGTATCCGTTAAATCCCTCTCTTTTTCATTTGCAGCATGCAACACAAATTCGAGGCTTTCTGATTTTGTCTGGAATGCTTCTAGTTCTGTAGATATCTCAGAAACCCTGCTCGCAAGCTGATTTGATTTTATTTCAGCATCTTTACATTTTGCTTCTGATATGATGAGAAGTTGTTCAAATTCCTGAGTTTGCTGTTTAGCAGCTTCAAGTAATACCTCCAATTCACCCAACTTCTTTTCAGCATCTTCCGCTTTAGAATTTGATATATGAACCAAGCCTTCCAGTTCGACACTACGTTGATGTGCTACAGAAGCTCGTTCCATATGCTCACCGTGCATCTCTGAAAGATTTTTTAACTCTTCTTTAAGCTTTAAGTTCCTCAAACTAGATTTGCCCAGAGATTCTTCCAATTGGCTAACCCTATCTTCATAGGCCTGGAAGTGGCATTTTGATAGTGCACGTTCTTCTTCGACTTCTGTTAATGAAGGAGTCATTTCTGTTATTTCATCACTGGCATGTGAGTTAACATCTGATGAAAAGTTTGATTGTCCATGAGCTGAAGGGGAGTTTCCACTAGACCCTTTGGGAGAATCAGACCAGTACTTCCGCTCAGAAGGGAGCTTCTCCAAGACAAGAGTGCCAGGAGAGCATTTAGGATCATTTGGCAAGGCACAAACTTCATCTTCAGCTTCAGAGAGGCCATCCGAAGCTGCAGCCTCATTGTCAAGATACCATAGGTGGTTCTCGTCCTTCTCGTCGCCTTTTGATCTTTGTTGCACCTTCTCTTCATGGATCTGCACTTTTTCCTCATGAAGCATGGCCATGAGCAATGTTGGTTCATCTTCGTCGATTTGCGTCAGATTGGCACGCTCATCGCGCTTCGGCTTGCGGCAGTCCTTCGCCCAGTGGCCGTAGACGCCACAATTGTGGCACTCACCCTTCTTGTCGCGCGTGCCACCGGACGCGTTGCCGTTGCCGTAGTTCGTGTTGCCGCGGCCACGACCTCTTGGCTTGCCGCGCCCACGACCATAACTTTTGCCACCGTCGGAGTAGGCGTCGCCTTCCTTCCTCTGCTTCGTGCGAGCGATCCACTCCTCTTCGGAGAGGAGAAGGCGGTTACTTGTGTCGTCGGAGTTGTTGCCAAGATCGTACCGCTCCTCGATGGCTAGAAGACGACCGGTAAGCTCTTCAATTGATAGCGTCTTGAGATCCACTAAAGTCTCAATGGCGATGGCGACTTGTGTGTACTTGGATGGAATGACTCGAAGGAATTTTTTAACTACCTTCTCGTCGTCCATTTCGTCACCGAGTAGTTGCAGGTCGCTGACGAGTTCCGTGAGCCGCATCGCGAAGTCCTCGACGGACTCGCTGTCCTTGAACTTCATTGATTTGAAGTCAGCGCACAATTTCTGCGCCTTGGCCTCGCGCACGTGCTCGACCCCCATTCGCATCATCTTCACAGCGTCCCATGCTTCCTTGGCAGTGTCTTTTACTGCCAGTGTCCGCAGCATCTCTAGCGGCACGGCACGGAGTATGACGGACAGGGCCATCTTGTCGTCGCGGTAGTCGGCTTTCCCGGGTTCGATCGTCTCCCACAGGCCTTGCGCCTGCATGTTGACTCTCATTAAGAGAGCCCAATCCGCGTAGTTGGTCCGTGTCAGCATGGGGTACTTGAAGGTGAATGACGTCGACATCGTGGGGCCTTGCTCGTCGTTGGTTGCCATAGCTTCTCTGTTCCTCAACCCGAGCTCTGATACCAAATGTTAAAAAATAGTCCAGTAACGAGGAAACATGACACAAGTTTTGTGGAGGATGAATAAACTTGGTGATCTTTATTGAATGAAATGTTCAACTATATATAGTTGAACATTTTATGTAAAGAGATAGACTAAATAATAAATATATCAAAGTTGTTTCAACAAACAACTTATCAATCTAAACCAACTAATAATCTAAACCAACTAAACAATCTAAACAAACTAACAAGATAAACAAACTAACAAGATAAACAAACTAACAAGATTATCACCAACAGTCGCTAACTGTGCCATAGTGATATGTTGATGAAATCATAAACTCCATATTCGCCATGGTGTAAAAATTGATAGTTGGTAAAAGTACTAAGCGTTGTTCACATATCAGTGCTAGCAGCATCAGGTGGACCTCAGTAATAGGGTTCCTTCCATAATTTTACTTGTCGATTTCCGAGACAATGAAATTGTTACTAAGCACCGATGAGTTATGTGTCGCGACCCACATGATGCTTGATGTCATTCACTTCACTCTTGATTGGTATTCTTCTCTCTTTTTGTGGTTGAGACTTATAAGGACTATGGTGCTTATACAAGAAGTGCAAACTTTATTTTGAGAGATAATCAAATATTTACTAGGAAGGTCGATAGAGTGAGCATGAAAGGAGAGTTTAAGAGGATCTAGCTTGAAAGAACAAAAGTTAATTCCCTCCGAAGATAGACCACTAAAATTAAGGGAGGTAGATATTGGTTAGAAAAAACTACTATATATTACACTTTTTTTTTTTTTTAAGAAACAAACTATATAAAAGGTTGGAGCAAAACCAGTGGCGCTGGGATATAGCCCAAGGCAGCCTACAAAAGAAAGGGGAAAACCCCTAGAAGAAACCAAAGAACACTGATCACTAAGACCCCATCTGCTCCATGGAGACCGCCTGTGAAATCCCTAGAGGAAGTGCCAAAGTGTGGGAGAAGATCTGCTCTTCTTGAGTGGTCAAGGCCAAAGAAGCGAGAGCTTTTGCCACACTATTAGACTCTTTAGGGACTAAGGAGAAGCCGGTCTCTATACGAGTAAGAGATAGGATCTTGTGAAACTTGTACATAATCCTCCACGGGATAGGGGGTTTTCTGTAAGAAGCTGAATGATGGATCTAGAAGAAGCTTCTATCACTGTGATTTGCAGGTTTTCTGATTTGCACAAAAGTAAGAAAAATAGCAGAATGTCGATCTCTGGTGCTGAAGATATACCGTTGCTGGAGAACGTTGTGAAGGCTAGGGAAACATGGTTGTTTGCTCCTCTGATGATAACGCCACATGCTGTCTCGTTTGAAGGGCCCGTAATCCCCCATATGTTAAGTTTTAAGCCTGAGATGGGAGGCTTCCATTTGGGACTACCTCTAGGGTAAGGGATACCCCTAGAGATGAGACTCATATTGGAATCCTCAGATATATTATGGGCTTTCAAACAGATTTGTAAGTTTGTAGTGATTCTACCGATTATGGTGTTTCTGGTACCTTCATTGTAGATGATCAAGTTTCTATGTTTCCAGATTTCCCAAAGGCTGCATCCAAAGATGAAAGTCCTGGTGTCACGCCCCAGTCCCAAAATACGTATGGCTAGGAATACGTAACACGCCCAGCCGTATGTATACGAACTCCAATATATGGAAACAATATACACACGTACGCTGTACATGAATATCCAATCCACCAGTGGTAATATACTGTCACAACAAGTCACACAGAATCTATATCTCATCCACAACACAAATAATCAGGAGGAATAAAGAGCTGAATAATAACTGAATATCCAAGATGAGTATCAAGTCTGATAGTCGGGTGGAAACAAATCCACTACAAAATGACTATACTGAAGTAGCAACAAGGATCTCTAAACAGCGATAATAAATCACAGATACTCTGAGGGTAAGATCTCCTCAGCCTGGTAAGTAGACTCAGGTCCAGGTCCGTACTCCTGCGGATACTCATGCTCGTCCATATCTGGAAAGAGGCCAGGTCCTCAGAGGGACGTAACAAGATACATATAAACATGCCAATAAAGTACTGAAATATAAACATCCAATGGGTCGCCTAACCGTCTAAGTGAATGCAATTTGAGAACAATTTTCCAATACGTGGGCTATCTGGCCATAAATAGAGTTGGCATGATTCTCTCGGAGAACCAGGGGCCTCAAAGCATGTCATCTTTTGAATGGCAGATGACGCCTACAATATATAGGGTCATCACCACCCGTTTCTCCGGCGGAGAATCTGGACGAACAAGGAAAAAGTGCAAAGGAGCCCAAACGCCTTACTTGTTGTTCTTCCCACCCCATGCTCTAAACATGCCACATCCATGACACGATAAAACCTCTAAATAACTGCCAGGTCTACTAGCATACAAAGTTTCTATCAGCAGTCATCCCTAACGCACGGTCCATACGTACAGGAGGCCAGACCTGTCGCGCAGTCCGTGATCTATATGAGACTCTCAACTCGTGTAACAACTGTGTCATGGCCAATGAACCTAATGATGCTCCATAATACTGGGGTGGTCTCATAAAGTAGGTCCAAAAATATACATAAATAAACATGATACGGCTGTGATGATGATTTTGCACAGAGACTCAAGTTATCGTTTAGTGACATATTTTATACAAGTCATTTTTACGCATCCAAAGGAAGAAAATGGGGTCTTCTGAATACGCTGCCTACAGAAATGAGTTTTTACGCTCAAGATGAGACAAAATCAGACGCCACGTCAAAAGTTGTTGCTTGCACAGGGCTCGAAGCATATCTCTGCATTTAATGCTCGAGATTGGTTTTGACTGGGGAAAGCTAAAGCTGTACCAAATACGCTCACATCACCTATCCTTATATTTTACGCCTAATCAGGCTACTCTATGCTGGTTATCTATTATTCATGAATCCTCAAGTTTACGCAGGGGTAGTTACTTACGTGGCTTGTATGACGTGTCATACGCAGGATTAGGAAAATTATTTGAACGTAGGTAGCAGTTGTTATTACTGCAGCGTAAAGTAGGCAATCTTCTTCATAGTTTGGCTTTTACGCCAACAAGGCAGTCATTTGGCTTTTATGCCAACTAGGCAGTTATTTGGCTTTTACACCAACAACAGTCATTTGGCTTTTACGCCAACAAGGGTAAAGGGTTTTTGGCGTAAAACTTTGTTTTATCCAAACAGAGGGTAGTTGAAAGGAAGAATGAGGTTTCAGTCAAGCATGGATGAGATCCTTATACTCTATTCCTATATGCAGGCTTGTTTGGTACAGTTACGTAACCAAGACAATATATTCTTGACCTGCATGGGCCACCACCAAAAATATGTCACGCCCCAGTCCCAAAATACGTAGGACTAGGAATACGTAACACGCCCAGCCGTATGTATACGAACTCCAATATATGGAAACCATATACACACGTACGTTGTACATGAATATCCAATCCACCAGTGGTAATATACTATCACAACAAGTCACACATAATCTATATCTCATCCATAGCATAAATAATCAAGAGGAATAAAGAGCTGAATAATAACTGAATATCCAAGATGAGTATCAAGTCTGATAGTCGGGTGGAAACAAATCCACTACAAAATGATTATACTGAAGTAGTAACAAAGATCTTTAAACAGCGATAATAAATCACAGATAAAGATCTCCTCATCCTGGTAAGTAGACTCAAGTCCAGGTCCGTACTTCTGCGGATACTCATGCTCGTCCATATCTGGAAAGAGGCCAGGTCCTCAGAGGGACGTAACAAGATACATATAAACATGCCAATAAAATTATAAACCCCCTCGACCAGATTTCAGTATTTTTAGGATTATTTTAACAATTTAGGATTTATGGCAATATTTTAATTTATTTTTCCTACATATCCTGTTGACTTGTGCACCTGTCCGTCACCTAATTATTTGGAGCTTTACCTTGACTGTTATCCCCGAACAAAGTTCACATACCTGTCCTAGACATGTTAGACTATTTTTCTGAACTTTGTGCAACTCACAGATGTGCTAAAATGAGCCTCGTTTGAGACGCACAAATATCGTTACAAACGTACGTATTTATTTTCTAATTAATTTCCTGCTCTTTACCCACCTCTGTACCAATAGAGATTTGAGGCCCAACCTGCACCTGTTTTGCCCAAACAAAAATACGTTAATTTTCTACACCGAGTATACTACATTTAGTGTATTGACACCGTAGAAAAATTATGACCCTACCTGCCTCTAAATAATTAGAGAACACCGTGCACAGTATTTATTAATTAATAAATACGGTGACCCGTATCACCTAGAAACCAGGTCCAACCCCTGCCCAGACTCAACCCCATTTCCCCCAAGGCCCTTACATAGCATTTTCCCTCAATTCTGTGAATTTTAGCATTTTCAGGAATCGGATGTTTTCCCAGACAATTTTGTAATTGCGCAATCTCCCAAAATAGGGCCTTTACGCAATTTATGAAATTATAGGGACTTTTCTGCAATTATCTGTGTGAGGTGTCAGTCCCCTATTGGCCGGTGAACCTGCACCGTCCATTTGAAGGCGGGACTCACCCGAAAAGATCCCGAAAATATCCCGAAAATATCCCAAAATATCCCCAAAAATATCTTGAGATATTTTACTTATTTAATTAATATTTTTTTTTATAAAAGAAAACCAAAAGAAAATAAAATCAAAAGAAAAAGAAAAAGAAAAACCCCAGCCCTAACCCGTCGGCCGCAGCCCCCCCCCACCGGCGGCGAGCCACGCCGGAGCCCCCGCCCGCGGCGGAGCCGACCCCCCCGCTCAGGCCGCTCTCTCCTCCTCCTCCCCGATTCTCCTCCTCCTCTTCTTCTTCGGCCCCATCTCCTTCCACTGCCCCAGCCCGCAGCCGACCCCCGACCTCGTCGGAGCCGCCCCTGGCCGGCGACGCCGCTCCGCCTCGCCCGGAGTTCTTCCCCCTGGCTCCTCCTCCCCGCTGGCCATCTCCTCCCTCTCCTCCTTCCTTCCCTTCTTCCCAGCCGCTATGG
This sequence comes from Iris macrosiphon, assembly GCA_036927795.1. NCBI lineage: Eukaryota > Viridiplantae > Streptophyta > Magnoliopsida > Asparagales > Iridaceae > Iris > Iris macrosiphon. The sequence continues at coordinate 41,891 of JAYESA010000256.1, forward strand.
ACAGGCCCGACTTCTCCTCTCGCCGTGCCCGCGCCGCCGCCTCCGCCACGGCCCCCTTCGACCTCGACTCCTCTCCTTCCTCCACCCTCGACTACCGGAGTCGACCTCCTTCCCCGAGCTCCGGCTGCTGCTGCAGTGCCACTTCTGCTGCCCCATCTCCTCGTCGCAGCTCCGCCAACCTCGCCGGAGACCCGCAATGACCCCCCCTGACCTCCACGGTCCCTGGCCGCCTCCGTCGTGTCCGCCACAGCTGAAACCCTAGGGCGAGCAACGGTGGACACGGACACGGACACAGCAACAGTATCGGACACAAAGTGATGCACGGACACGAGAAAACGTCGTTTCTCGAGCCCTGTTCAGGTATATTTTTTTCTCACCTCGTAGCTCAGTTTCCAATTCCGTCAGTTGCGTCGTGTAGACTGTGTAACCATCTCGGTGCCCGTGCAACCCGCTCGGAGCATCGCGTCCTGTGGCGATCGCGGCACGCGATCCAAAAATAGGAAAAACAACGACCCGATTCACCCCGGAACTGGGTACGCCCCGCCAGACGGGACGACTTGGTCGCACGCGGTCTTTACCGAAACGTGCGCGACGTTGATACGGACGTATAGGAATTTGGAGAAGTTGATTTGGATGTGCGTGCACACCGAAATCAACGCGTATCCGCCGACACCGTCCCGTATCCGTCAGTTCTGGAACACGCTGCAACTTTGTGTACACACGTCAGATCGAAACGAAACTTGCGCCATCGGACTCGTAGCGATACGCTGGTCCTGTGATCCAAGTTTGGTTCGATTCTGAGAACGTTGACAAAATCGCGTATCGTGGGCCCTACAGGCTCCACTTGACGGGCGATTTTGTGACCGGCTCATCGGAATCCAATTCTGGAAGTTCCGTTGGGTTCGTATCATCGTTCCTGACTTGTTGACACTAAGTTTGGCGAATTTGGAGACCTTTGACCCTGGCACGTTTTCCTGTGCAAAGCGGCCCACACGTGGACCCTGCTTTGACCGAAAACTGTCATTTTTGCCCATGTGTCCAAATTGGACGAAAGGACAGGCGTTTCTAGCTATTTGATATTTTCTGAGACTGTTAGTGATATTTATTTCAGCATCTGGAGACTTTTATTCTGAGGCCATAGTTTCTGACTTTTGGCACTTGACATCTGGACATTATATTTGCAGCTCTCTTGCCAGGCAAGTATACCTTGCCTTGTTGTACTGTTTAAATTCAGTTATTGTTAGTTACATATTTATTTATTATATAAATGTGCGCGTCCGAGCAGACTCGGGTGCAGTCAACGAAGGCGTTGACGTTAGGACTTGTGTCTGACCTAGTGTCTAGTAGACCCACCTAAAGTTGTGAAGTTATTGATATAACTTCCCAGGCCTTGACACGTATCATTACACGTCACAGAGTGAGTACATGTAGGAACACGTGCCTCATGCGTGACTGGCCATCAGTGTGAGCAACACGTGTAGCGGTATTTTAGCTCAGTTGTTTATTGTATTGAGACTTGCATCATAATAGGAGGTGTCCACGTCGTTTTCACGATTTGTACATCTATATTGGGCGAGAAAGATACTAGTAGACGTATGGGACACCCCCTCCTTGTATGTTTTATACCTTCGCACCATGCTCCTTGGAGATGGTCGATTGCAGAGTTCCCTTGAACGGGGGCATATGTGGCATATACTAGTCAGTCACTACGGATTGGTGAATTACGTCAGCATATGTCTAGCCACACATTCCCATGCGTACTACAAGGTCTTTAAATTGCATTCACTTAGATGGTTAGCACACCCCATTTATTTATTCAGTATTTACATTATGGCATGTCATTTTTTTGTATCTTGCTATGTCCCTCTGAGGACCTGGTCCCCTGCCAGGTGTATTTGTTCTTGAGTACTCGCAGGAGCACAGATCCGGACAGGCTACTTATTTTCCGAGGAGGTCTTCTCTTCGAGCCTCGTGATTGTTAGATGTTGTTCTTTATGGTGTGTATTCTGGTTCTTTTTATATTCTTTTTCGGCAGTAGATTTAATTTCATCTGACTGCCATTCTTAGATATCTGTATTGAGATCTAGTTACATGGTTATTGTTTATTCATATTTGACTTCTGTGGATGAGATTTAGATATTACCCTGTGACTTGTGATTAGTTATACCACTGGTGAACTATTGTTCATTATACAGCGTATGCACGTATATATGGTTTCCATATATTGGAGTTACCATATATACGGGCGGCTGGCATGGTTATATATCCTAGTCCTACGTATTTTGGGACTGGGGCGTGACATATTTTTAGTGGTGGCCCATGCAGGTCAGAGCATATTGTCTCGGTTACGTTACTGTACCGAGCAAGCCTGCACCTAGGATTAGAACATAGGATCTCATCCATAATTGACTATGACTTATCTTCCTTCCAGTCTGTCCTACTTACAAAATTGTATCATGTTTGATTCATGTGCTTCCCTGATAAATTCCTAGAGTATAGCCCCTGCTAGAATATAGGAATCCCTATTGATAGGATGATAACTAGGGTAATATTCCTACTTAGAACACAAATAGGGCATGGATGTATCCTTAAGTTCAGACTACTTAAGGAACCCTAGTCTTCCATATTCCCTAATGAACCCTAGTCTTCCCTACTACCTAATAAACCCTAGCATCACTAACTATAGATTAACTTACCATTGTACCTTGACATATTTACGTATGACTTGAGAGTAGTATAAATATTACTAGGATTAGTTAGACAATTGATCATAAGTATTGACCCTAGTCTTGAGAAATCCATAGAAATCTAAGGTTGAACACTAGGACTGAAACCTCATCCTATATTTAGATAAACCCAGTTTTACGCCAGAGACCCTTTACCCTTGTTGGCGTCAAACCCATTTGACCGTTGTTGGCATAAGAACCAAACAACTGCCTAGTTGGCGTAAAAGCCAAATGACTTTCCTGTTGGAGTAAAAACCAAAATTATGCAGGAGATTATCTCCTTTACGCTGCAGTTATGACAACTGCTACCCACGATCCCTTAGTCTTCCTTATCCTGCGTCATGCAAGCCACGTAGGTAACTGCCCTGCATAAACCTGATAATTCTAGAATAGTAGATAACCAGCGTAGAGTAACCTGACTAGGCATAGAATATAATGATAGGATGTGAGCATAGTGTTACAGCCTTAGCTTTCCCCAGTTGACCAAATCTTGTGCATTAAAGGCAGAGATACGCCTCGAGCCCTGTGCAAAAAGAAACAGCTTTCTGACAGGATATCTAATTTTGTCTCACCTCAAGCGTGTGACTTGTATCCAAATAGTCACTAAACGATAACCTGGGACTCCGTGCAAAAATTTATCATCACAGCCGTCCACTCGATCGTTGTACAAGTACTTTTGTCAGATGTCAGGATTCACTAATTTGACTGACAAACTCATGAGTTACTTGTACAACTTTACGCTGCAACGTATGCTAGACTTTACGCAAGAGATTTTACACGCGTACTTATCACGCTGGCAGATTTTACGCAAACCTTTTTGGCGAACTTTACGCAGGCAGACTTATATGCAGGCTTTACGACCCGCTAATTTTATGCGTAGATTTTAGCACAAAACTTTTACGCTCAGACTTTCACCCAGACTTTTACGCAGACTGTTACGCACATACTTTTACGCGGACAGCTCTGATAGCCCTACTTTACGCGAACTTTCTTGAAATCTCTGTTTTAGGCGGACAACCTATAGTGTTTAAATAATTATAGAACTTAGAAGGCCATACCTCTTTTGGGTCAACTAGCAATTTAGATAAGAAATTAGAATAATAACTGCAGAGTGTTTGTGATTTTAAATTGTTTTGTAAGTTCTCGTATCACAATCTAGCGTACATAAATTTACTATACTACCTCGACTTATACTGCTATTATAGCCTAGTTTTACAAGCTTATTCTTTATCAAGCTTGTTCATGATATAAGTATTATTGGAGTACTACAATAATACATTTCAGAATCAGTGTATTACGGTCTGATCAACCATAGTGCACTTGGTTCGCCCTTCGCATAATTACTTTACGTGGATTGAGATATATAGTAATTAGTAGACAGATGTACTTGCCCTCTAGATATGTCTGAGCATATCGTATCAGTTACCTAACTGTGCTGATACGAATATGAGAATAGGGATTACCAGAATAGAATTTCAATCCATAACTGTTTTGACAATTCCCATTTGAATTCTTTAAACGCCTTGATCCCCACACTTCTAATCTATTACCTTCCCCTTGAACTCTTGATTACTGTTTTCCGTCTTCCCTTATTTCGGAAAGACGAAACTTCGTACTTAATATAAGCACGAAAGTGTATTGTTTCTGTAGCCATTTCTGTTTGTTTCTTGGGTATTTACCAAATCCTATTATTAGATTAGATTGCAATTTAAACCCGTACTACCCTTAGAATGACCTTCGCTACCTACCTACGTTGTATTACGTTCCTGGTACGTGCATCACTATGGCAGTGTAAGAAATGTTGCCTCGTAACTTTGGTTAAGTTCCGAACTCAAGTGTTACGATAAAGAAGGTATCATTTTGCTGTCAGAAGTCTAAATAAATTTCACCGGATGGACAATTGATTGACTCCTGAATGGATAGCAGCACCTATGACTAGGTTGACTTATAAGGATTAAGAATTCCTTTGGACCGACTCACCAAGTCAGCACAATTCATACCTTTAGAGTTGGCCAGCCTGCAGAAGCTTTAAGCTAACTTATATAGGAGGCAATCCTAAGATTGCACGGCATACCAGTCAGCACTGTACCAGACAAGGATTCGCGTGACCAGAGTTGGTGGTCAACGCCGTAGAGACAGTTAAGTAAATACGAGGACGCTTGCAAGCAGTGCAAGACAGACAGGAGTAGTGGGCAGACCGTCATCATCGTCCCTTGGAATTCAAAATGGACAATCATGTCTTCTTGAGGATACCACCTACTAGAGGCACCATTCGATTCGGAGAACGCAGCAAGATTAAGGCCAAGGTATATTGGACCATTGACGTGCTAGAAAGAGTGGGAGTAGTGGCAAATCAACTTGCGCTACCACCTTCACTTGAAGGAGTACTTGCTGTATTCCATGTGTCGCAACTCAGGCGTATGTGACAGACAGCAGTCAGGTTCTCAACCATTCAGAGATCACCATTAGGCCGAGCTTGTCGTATCAGGAGCAGCCCGTAGAAATCCTTGATCATCGAGAAATGGTATTGAGAAATCAGTCTATTTCCCTTGGTCCGCGTGACATAGAAGCTCGGCGCGCCAGGAGAATCTACTTGGAGCGTGTGGACGACATGCGTAAACGTTTTCCGAACCTATTCGTAAACCAAGATATAAATTACTTTGTTAAATTATATCTATTGCCGTCTTTGACTTCTACCGTGGCTTAGTTTTAATTTTGAGGACAAAATTTTTATAAGTTGGGTAGATTGTAAACCCCCTCGACCAGATTTCAGTATTTTTAGGATTATTTTAACAATTTAGGATTTATGGCAATATTTTAATTTATTTTTCCTACATATCCTGTTGACTTGTGCACCTGTCCGTCACCTAATTATTTGGAGCTTTACCTTGACTGTTATCCCCGAACAAAGTTCACATACCTGTCCTAGACATGTTAGACTATTTTTCTGAACTTTGTGCAACTCACAGATGTGCTAAAATGAGCCTCGTTTGAGACGCACAAATATCGTTACAAACGTACGTATTTATTTCCTAATTAATTTCCTGCTCTTTACCCACCTCTGTACCAATAGAGATTTGAGGCCCAACCTGCACCTGTTTTGCCCAAACAAAAATATGTTAATTTTCTACACCGAGTATACTACATTTAGTATATTGACACCGTAGAAAAATTATGACCCTACCTGCCTCTAAATAATTAGAGAACACCGTACATAGTATTTATTAATTAATAAATACGGTGACCCGTATCACCTAGAAACCAGGTCCAACCCCTGCCCAGACTCAACCCCATTTCCCCCAAGGCCCTTACATAGCATTTTCCCTCAATTCTGTGAATTTTAGCATTTTCAGGAATCGAGTGTTTTCCCAGACAATTTCGTAATTGCACAATCTCCCAAAATAGGGCCTTTACGCAATTTATGAAATTATAGGGACTTTTCTGCAATTATCTGTGTGAGGTGTCAGTCCCCTATTGGCCGGTGAACCTGCACCGTCCATTTGGAGGCGGGACTCACCCGAAAAGATCCCGGAAATATCCCGGAAATATCCCAAAATATCCCCAAAAATATCTTGAGATATTTTACTTATTTAATTAATTTTTTTTTTATAAAAGAAAACCAAAAGAAAATAAAATCAAAATCAAAAGAAAAAGAAAAACCCCAGCCCTAACCCGTCGGCCGCAGCCCCCCCCCCCACCGGCGGCGAGCCACGCCGGAGCCCCCGCCCGCGGCGGAGCCGACCCCCCCGCTCAGGCCGCTCTCTCCTCCTCCTCCCCGATTCTCCTCCTCCTCTTCTTCTTCGGCCCCATCTCCTTCCACTGCCCCAGCCCGCAGCCGACCCCCGACCTCGTCGGAGCCGCCCCTGGCAGGCGACGCCGCTCCGCCTCGCCCGGAGTTCTTCCCCCTGGCTCCTCCTCCCCGCTGGCCATCTCCTCCCTCTCCTCCTTCCTTCCCTTCTTCCCAGCCGCTATGGACAGGCCCGACTTCTCCTCTCACCGTGCCCGCGCCGCCGCCTCCGCCACGGCCCCCTTCGACCTCGACTCCTCTCCTTCCTCCACCCTCGACTACCGGAGTCGACCTCCTTCCCCGAGCTCCGGCTGCTGCTGCAGTGCCACTTTCGCTGCCCCATCTCCTCGTCGCAGCTCCGCCAACCTCGCCGGAGACCCGCAACGACCCCCCTGACCTCCACGGTCCCTGGCCGCCTCCGCCGTGTCCGCCACAGCTGAACCCTAGGGCGAGCAACGGTGGACACGGACACGGACACAGCAACAGTATCGGACACAAAGTGACGCACGGACACGAGAAAACGTCGTTTCTCGAGCCCTGTTCAGGTATATTTTTCTCTCACCTCGTAGCTCAGTTTCCAATTCCGTCAGTTACGTCGTGTAGACTGTGTAACCATCTCGGTGCCCATGCAACCCGCTCGGAGCATCGCGTCCTGTGGCGATCGCGGCACACGATCCAAAAACAGGAAAAACAACGACCCGATTCACCCCGGAACTGGGTACGCCCCGCCAGACGGGATGACTTGGTCGTACGCGGTCTTTACCGAAATGTGCGCGACGTTGATACGGACGTGTAGAAATTCGGAGAAGTTGATTTGGATGTGCGTGCACACCGGAATCAACGCGTATCCGCCGACACCGCCCCGTATCCGTCAGTTCTGGAATATGCTACAACTTTGTGTACACACGTCGGATCGAAACAAAACTTGCGCCATCGGACTCGTAGCGATACGCTGGTCCTGTGATCCAAGTTTGGTTCGATTCTGAGAACGTTGACAAAATCGCGTATCGTGGGCCCCACAGGCTCCACTTGACGGACGATTTTGTGACCGGCTCATCGGAATCCAATTCTGGAAGTTCTGTTGGGTTTGTATCATCGTTCCTGACTTATTGACACTAAGTTTGGCAAATTTGGAGACATTTGAACCTGGCACATTTTTCGGTGCAAAGCAGCCCACATGTGGACCCCGCTTTGATCGAAAACTGTCATTTTTGCCCCTGTGTCCAAATTGGACGAAAGGACAGGCGTTTCTAGCTATTTGATATTTTCTGAGACTGTTAGTGATGTTTATTTCAGCATCCGAAGACTTTTATTCTGAGGCCATAGTTTCTGACTTTTGGCACTTGACATCTGGACATTATATTTACAGCTCTCTTGCCAGGCAAGTATACCTTGCCTTGTTGTACTGTTTAAATTTAGTTATTGTTAGTTACATATTTATTTATTATATAAATGTGCGCGTCTGAGCAGACTCGGGTGCAGTCAACGAAGGCGTTGACGTTAGGACTTGTGTCTGACCTAGTGTCTAGTAGACCCACCTAAAGTTGTGAAGTTATTGATATAACTTCCCAGGCCTTGACACGTATCATTACACGTCACAGAGTGAGTACATGTAGGAACGCGTGCCTCATGCGCGACTGGCCATCAGTGTGAGCAACACGTGTAGCGATATTTTAGCTCAGTTGTTTATTGTATTGAGACTTGCATCATAATAGGAGGTGTCCACGTCGTTTTCACGATTTGTACATCTATATTGGGCGGGAAAGATACTAGTAGACGTATGGGACACCCCCTCCTTGTATGTTTTATACCTTCGCACCATGCTCCTTGGAGATGGTCGATTGCAGAGTTCCCTTGAACGGGGGCATATGTGGCATATACTAGTCAGTCACTACGGATTGGTGAATTACGTCAGCATATGTCTAGCCACACATTTCCATGCGTACTACAAGGTCTTTAAATTATATTCACTTAGATGGTTAGCACACCCCATTTATTTATTCAGTATTTACATTATGGCATGTCATTTTTCTGTATCTTGCTATGTCCCTCTGAGGACCTGGTCCCCTGCCAGGTGTATTTGTTCTTGAGTACTCGCAGGAGCACAGATCCGGACAGGCTACTTATTTTCCGAGGAGGTCTTCTCTTCGAGCCTCGTGATTGTCAGATGTTGTTCTTTATGGTGTGTATTCTGGTTCCTTTTATATTCTTTTTTGCCAGTAGATTTGATTTCATCTGACTGTCATTCTTAGATATCTGTATTGAGATCTAGTTACATGGTTATTGTTTATTCATATTTGACTTCTGTGGATGAGATTTAGATATTACCCTGTGACTTGTGATTAGTTATACCACTGATGAACTATTGTTCATTATACAGCGTACGCACGTATATATGGTTTCCATATATTGGAGTTGCCATATATACGGGCGGCTGGCATGGTTACGTATCCTAGTCCTACATATTTTGGGACTGGGGCGTGACAAAAGTACTGAAATATAAACATCCAATGGGTCGCCTAACCGTCTAAGTGAATGCAATTTGAGAACAATTTTCCAACACGTGGACTATCTGGCCATAAATGGGATTGGCATGATTCTTTCGGAGAATCAGGGGCCTCAAAGCATGTCGTCTTTTGAACGGCAGAGGCCGCCTGCAATATATAGGGTCATCACCACCCGTTTCTCCGACGGAGAATCCGGGCGAACAAGAGAAAAGTGCAAAGGAGCCAAAACGTCTTACTTGTTGTTCTTCCCACCCCATGCTCTAAGCATGCAACATCCATGACATAATTTAGTTCATAGCCTATCTTTAGTACCCTAGGCCAATCCTGCAACCAAACAAGGACAAGGATTGGACCACCGTACTATAATAGACTATGTCCATGGACCTCTAATAGCTGCTAAGTCTTCTAGCGTACAAAGTTTCTATCAGCAGTCATCCTTAACGCACGGCTAATACGTATATGAGGCCAGACCTGTCACGCAGTCCGTGATCTATATGAGACTCACAACTAGTGTAGCAACTGTGTCCTGGCCAATGAATCTAGTGGTGCTCTATAATACTGGGGTGGTCTCATAAAGTAGGTCCAATATATACATAAATAAACATGATACGACGACATCTTCGTTGCACCCAAGTTTCCCTGGACGCACAATTTATGTAGCAATGAACTAAATAAGCAGAAATAAATATACAAATATCATATGGAATATAAATAATAGTACGATGGCAAGGTATACTTGCCGAGCAAGAATTCCGTATAGTGCAAGTATCCACAATAGTGTTTAAGTTTAGGTGTAAGAAGTAAGGTTAGGGTTTGGGAGAGTTGTAATATATAGAGAGAATAAGAGGAGGTGGATGCTGCTGCCGTTTCCTTCTTTCATTGGTTTTGGTTTCGGTTGAGGAGTGTTTAGTAATACTAGTGTTTAGAAGCGGTGGAATGAGAAGGCTCACACACGCGGAGAAGGGGAAGAGAAGTTGGTTTTTGCTACTGCTGTTGATATTTGTTCTACGCGGGTTCGGGTGCAAGCGGGTAGTGGGTTTAGGAGTTGCGGTTTGGATTTTGGGTATAGTATCCAATAAGAATATTTTTATATATATATATGTATATATATACATATGTATACATAGAAAATTCTAAAAATTATATTGGTGCATACGGTTAAGCTAGCAACTGTCCAAAGGGTCTCCTACATGGAATAAATTAGAAAAATTTTATAATGGCTCCATAAATCCCCTAAATGTACAAACACCTCAAATAAAAATTAAATAAAATCTATTTCCTCTATTTTAGCTCATAACTACTATAAATAAAATAATTAATAGTAATAAAATTAATATGGTTTTCAAAATTAGGGGTTTTACACCTGGAGATACCCGTGAGCTGGCCCAAGGAGTTCCCCTTCAGCCAGATTTCTGCTAAATGGTTCAGAGACTGGTAGGAGGAGTCGAGGTTGTATTCTTTTGCAAAGTGGCCCCAAAGATCGGAAGCAAGCTCGCTCTGGACTAAGAGGTGAAGCAGAGATTCCTGCGGTGGGATCTTGCAGCAAACACATCTCGAGGCGAAACTAAAACCCATTTTTGTTAATTTGAGATATACCAGAAGACTGTCCTGACATAGTCTCCAGAGGAAGGCTCCAATGTTTGGAGGAATAAACTTGTTCCAGTAGTAAGTGCTCCAAGTAGACGAATCGTGTTTAGTTCTAACCAAGTGCCAATAAGAGGAGGTAGAGAAGTCACCTTGGTGAGTAAGATCCCAGCAAACTCTGTCTGGGGTGTTGCACAGGTACACCTCTTTGAGTTTGTCTCTGGCATCCGGAGGAAGGAGAGTATGGACGTCCCGCCTATTGCGTTCTCTGTCTTGGAAGAAAAGAGAAGCCACCACTTGCCGGATGAGGGGGTTGAGCTGGAATGCAGTAGGTCGAGGGAGGAAGCTTTCGCACCAATTCGAGTCCCAGAGGGGCATGTTTCCTCTTCCCAAAACCCAGAAACAGTGGCTGGACACTGTGGGGAAGGTCTTCATGATGGATTTCCAGAGGGGGGAGGCAAATCTAGGAAAGGAGTAACCCATGGTGCTAGGGTTGCCATACTTCTGTAACATAAATTTTGCCCAAACAGAGTGGCCGCAAATCAGGGACCAAGCTCTTTTGCATGAAGAGACTCCATAATCTGCCCTAGAGGTCTGATACCAAGCCCTCCTTCAGAGTATGTCCTGCAAACTTTGTGCCAGGCCACCCACTTCCTTCGATGAAGTTCATGAGAGTTCCAAAGAAAGTCCTCTATGATTCTCTCCAGAGCGCGAATGTGCTTGCTGGGAACTCTGATGACGGAGAGAGCGTGGACCGGGAGGGCTGTGAGAGCACTTTTGATGAGAGTGATCTTGCCTCCAAAGGATAGCAACCTACCTCTCCAGTCCATGATTTTTAGTCTGAACCTGTTTTCCAACTCCTTGAAGTATTCGGGTCTGGCCCTACCTCTGAATAATGGCACACCAAGGTAGTTGATTGGTATCCTGTCATGAGAGGAGCCCGTCCTATGGCCAATGAAGAGGGCCTGCTCCTGCATATGATGTTTATGGGAAACAATGAACGAAGATTTGGTGTTGTTTATCACCTGCCCGAAAGTCGCCACAAACTCCTCAAGTGTGTTCATGAGGCAATCCAAGCTCTCCGAACCCCCCGTTGGTGAAGATCAAGCTATCATCCGCGTAGAATAGGTGGGATAGGGGGAGGTTGTTTCTCCTAACCTTATAGGGTTTGATTTATGCGAGGCTGCTAAGGTGAGAGAGCCTCCTGCTCAGTGCATCTTGGGCAATGATGAATAGGGCAGGGGAGATCGGGTCTCCCTGTCGCAGACCTCTGAATGAGCGGAAGAAACCCCCTGTTTTACGGTTGATAGTTATAGAGTACCAACAGTTTGAAATGCCTCTATAGATTAGGTCTATCCATTTTGGGCTGAAGCCAAGTTTGTGGAGCACCGCCATCAGAAAGCTCCAGTTAACCCTGTCGTAGGCTTTAGACATATCCAGCTTGATTGCCACGTTGCCCCCCACCACTTTGGCATCGATTTCGTTAATTAACTCGTGCGCAATGATGATATTCTCGTGGATGCACCTGCCTTTCACAAAGCCAGATTGCTTCTGAGAGATGATACTTGGGAGCACCACATGTCACGCCCCAGTCCCAAAATACCAAGGAACCGGACACGTGGCAATGGCCAGCAGCACAAACCGATGGACAAACCCAATTTAATGGATCCATCGGGGCATACTTAAGCTGTAATACAACAATCAAGTTTACTAATATCATCCACAGAATAAATACAGCAACAATAACAAAAGGAAAATAAATATCATCCAGTCACAAGTAATTAAACTCGGGGAACAACCCGATATAAAGTCTGTTAAAATTGTTCACTAAACAATAATTAAAAGAGTTTAGAAACATCAAGACTGAGCATAGAAGAAGCAGATATTCAGGAAAAATCCTCAGCGATCACCTCGTCCTCAGGTGCTGGTACTGTACCGAGAAGTGCTCCTGTTCCGTACACCTCAGGATAGATATCATCTGCTAATCCTGGGGACATAATCCAGATCCAGGTCCTCAGGGGACATAGCAAGGTACAAAATAACTCATGCCAAAATGCAGTGCAGCAGTAAATGAAATAAATTGGGTAAATATGTAACCATCTATGTGAAATGCAAGTTGAGAGCATCACTAGAACTTAGGCTGAGACCACTACAAGCTCTGTGTCGGGGAGCCGGTAGCAGTTATACTATATAGTTATGCTATGTAGTTTACTATGTTGTGGCACTATATATATATAATCAGCCTGTAGCCTGTGTGTCTCTCCCCACCCAATGTAATCACACGTCTTATGTCCACGATGCCTCATGTCCATGTCACGTAAGATCATATCTAATGCAGTGAGTCATATTATGTCTATGAATATAATGTCTATGTCAATCATGCATCCTACACAGAATCACCATGAATATCTCAGGAAGATTTTGTCACATGTATAGTTTCAAGTGTCCTGGGTATAATGTACTTGATAAAGCAAGTACGAGAATGCAAAGGGTCACGATATCCATCTCTAGGTGACGTTATACAACTCCGCGTACAGAGTTGGCACCCGACCATTAATCGGACGCTAAGTAAGTCACACGTTCCTAGGTTTAAGCATGTAAAACAATTATAATTAAGTCAAAGTAATAAATAACAGAATTGCAAGTTGGCAAGGTACACTTGCTTGGGGTTTTGGCTCCAACTGTAGCTCTGATTTCAGCGGGATTTACAAGCAGTTCTCCGGTTGGTGAAATAGACATCACTATCAGATCTAGAAAATATCAAATAGCTAGAAACGCCTGTCCTTGAGTCCAATTTGGACACAGGGACAAAAATAACATTTTCAAGTCCAAGCGGGGTCCAAATATGGGCCGCTTTGCACCGAAAAACGTGTCAGAACCAAAGGCCTCCAAATTTGTCCAACTTAGTGTCAACAAGTCAGGAACAATGATACGAACCCAATGGAACCTCCAGATCTGGATTCCGATGAGTCGTTCACAAAATCGTCCGTCAAGTAGAGCCGTGGGGCCCACGATACGCAATTTTGTCAACGTTCTCAGAATCGAACCAAACTTGGGTCACAGGACCAGCGTATTGCTACGAGTCCGATGGCGTAAGTTTCGTTTCGATCCGACATGTGTACACGAAGTTACGACATGATTCCGAACAGGCAGATACGGGACGTTGTCGGCGGATACGCGTTGATTCCGGTGTGCACACACATCCAAATCAACTTCTGTGAAATCTCGTACGTCCGTATCAACGGCTCACACGTTTCGGTGAAGACCGCACGAGACCAAGTAGTCCCGTTTGGCGGGACGTACTTAGTTCCGAGGTGAAACAGGGCGTTGGTTTTCCTGTTTTTGGATCGCGGTTCGCGATCGCCACAGGACGCGATGCACCGAATGGGTTGTACGGACATCGAGGGGGTCACACAGCTTACGCGTCACAACTGACAGAACAAAAATCGAAACAACGAGAAGAGAGAACGGTTACCCGAACAGGGCTCCGTAGAACGAGTTTCTTCGTGTTCGTGAGTCGACTCGGCTCGACACGACACAACTGCACAGTGTTGTGCTGTGTCCGTGTATCGCTGTGTCCGGGTCAGGGTGCGGCTGAGACTCGCCGGGGCTTCGCCGTGGCGGCTCAGGGCTACGCCGGAGGGGCGACTAGGGTTAGGGTTAGGTCATGGTTGACCGGGAAGGGGAGAAGAAGGTCGGGGCTGCTCGGCGCTGTGGAGTCGTCGAAGAGGGTGGCGCTGGGGGCTGGAGGCGGAGCTGGTGGAGCTAGTGGCGGAGCAGGGTCGTCTGCTGGGGCTGCGGGGAGAGATGGAGGGTGGTGGAGATCGTCGGGGGGTCGAGGGCTTTAGGGAGAGGTGGTGATGATGGCGGTGTTGGGCTGGGCTCAGGCGGGGAGGCGCTGCGAGGTAGTTACGGCGGAGGACGCCGGAGCTGTGAGGGGATGGTCGAGGCGGAGGAAGAGGGACGGACAGAGGAGCAGGAGGTCGGGGACAGTCGTCTGGGGCGGGCTTAAATAGAGGGAACCGAGGAAAGGGAGAGGCAGCCGGTGCGGGAAGGGGAACCGGAGCGGCGGACGGCCGGTCGTCGGTTGCAGTGGAGGCGAACCGAGGGGTCGCCGGCGGCCACGGCGGCGGAAACGGCCGCCAGGGAGGGGAGGAGTCGGGGAGAAGAGGAGTTGGGGATTTAGGGTTAACGGTTTAACGGGTCCGGGTCGGGTTCAATTCGGATCCGACCCGACCCGTTAAGGAATTGGGTTCGGTTCACTGTGGTCCGGTTCGGTTTGGTTTAATTAAAATAAATCGAGTTTATTTCAGGATTTATTTTGGTTTAATTATTAATTAGTGTTTAGGGCTTTAAAAAAATTGCAAAAGGATGAGGAAGAATATGATGAAGATATGTTGTTATCTTTGATTAGAGTTGTGAGAGAAACAAATTGCAAAAGGATGAGGAAGCGAAAGAAGAATTTGGGTATTTGAAATAGTGATGTCCCTAACAAATGATGTGATGTTCCATAATATTTTTACAACTTAAGAATGATATCTCCTATAACAAGATAGCCGTTATCACTTTCGGTGCCATTTTTTTCAAGTGATACCTGGTTATAGTCCAAATCCCAAACTGAAATTGTTCTTTCTAGTGTTGATATAAAGTGAGCCAATACCAACGTACGGCTAAATGGGCAATTTTTCTTCTATGTTGTATGTACAATACATTCGGCTTGACTCGGATGTGATTTTCTGAGTTTGAGCTGTTCTCGAGCCTATATTACATGACAAATTTGAAAGGAAAAAAAAAAAAGGATGGGAAGACTCTACTTCATTTCCCCCCATTTGTTGGGCACCCATAATCCTTTCCCAACACATCTTGGTTTCTTCAAATTACATAAGATTTTATTCTTTTCCCGTTTGAATTGATTTAAAAATGAGAGGGAGAAAACAAATTTAAAACAAACAGAGCTACCAAACTAAAACAGATCTCAGATATATTCTGAAGACAGTTGCAACAAAACGAGATTTTTTAGACTCGTAACCTTCTCTACTCCTCTTATATATACGTGCAGTGCTGCAATCCCCACTCATCAGCACCTCCCTCACTAAAAACCCCAAGCCATGGCTAAGTTCATCTTCCTCCTGGCTGCTGCTCTCTTGCTCGTTCCCTGGGCTGCTCTCTCGGTCCCTTCTGCTGCATCAGAATCACCACCGAACTGCAGCGCCGCAATCTACAACATGATCGGTTGCCTCGACTACGTCAAGGACGGAGGCAACAAGACCGAACCCGACTCCAAATGCTGCGGCGGCGTCAAGTCGGTCGTGGAGGTTAACGCAAGCTGTCTCTGCGTCGGGCTGGAGGAGGCGACCAAACTCGGTGTTGCTCTTAACATGACTCGGGCTGCCGCGCTCCCTCAAGCTTGTAAACTAGAGGTTCCCGACCTTCAAGATTGCCAAGGTGCGCCTTAATTCTTCTACTCTTAGTTTTTGTTCATCTGGCATGTTTGTAATTATTGAGAAATAACAGAAAAATAATGTAATCAATCATTATAGTTTGCAGAAATTTTTCGTACAGATCATTATATTTTTATTAAATTAAGTATAGAAAAATAAATTTTAAAAAATTCTCCAAAAAAAAATTATGTCATTACCAAACACGTTTTGATTCTCTCCATATTAAAATACACAAATAAATAGAGAACCTCCTTACACGTTTTTCCATTTATTTTTTTATTTTTTTATTCTTGTCACTTTAAATAAAGAAAGAAACAAAGGAAATTTATTAAATTTAGTTTAGAAAAAATGTCCGGATGTTTCTAATTTCTTTTTTTTTTCTGAAAAAAATATAAAAATAATAATAATAAAATTTAAAAGTAAAAACGTCCAAATGGTTACAATATCACCCAAAATTGATTTTTTTTTCCTTTGACTTAAAGTTACCATTAAGATCTTTTCCCGCTCAATTGGCTGCAGGAGCATCCAAAATGGTTCACATATAAAAAAAAAATTATTCTTTTTAGACAAAAAAAATTGAAAACTTGTAAGGACATTTTTCGTATTATTTTTTTCAAACGTGACTAGAAAAAAGAAATTAAAAAGGGACGAAGGATGTTTCAATTGGTTTGTGTTTTGAATCGAAAAGAACCAAAATGTTCTTGGTAAGAACGTTCTTGTTCTTTATAATCTACAAGTATTTTTAAAAAAAATAATTTTTCTGTACGTAATTTAGTGGAAATATAATTATCTGTACAAATTGTTTTTGTATATTTTGAAATTATAATTTTCCTTCAATTGAACAAAAGCTACTGAAACGCCAGTTTCGCCAACGCCGCCATCAGTGCCTGCAACACCAGTATCACCAGCACCACCAGCTCCTGCAACGCCAGTTTCGCCAACACCACCACCAGCTCCTGCAACGCCAGTGTCGCCAGCACCACCAGCTCCTTCGCCTGCGCCTCCAGCTCAGCCTACTCCCGCACCACCGGTGCCGCCTTCACCTGCACCGGTGCCTTCTCCAGCACCAGCACCGGTGCCGCCTCCGTCAGCCTCCCAGCCGTCTCCTTCACCAGACGTTCCTCCGGTGGGGTCACCTTCGGAGTCCGATGCGCCATCTTCCCACGATCATTCTTCTCATCACCATCATCACTCGGCCTCCAGCTCGTTGGAGTTGTCGTCCTCCCTTAAGGTCTTGGGTGGTGTGGCTGTTACTGTTTTTGCACTATTCCTAGGCTGATTCTAGATCATGTTAAGCATGCATGGGGAGAGTAGTGTAGTGTAGTGCAGTGTGGTTATCATTTCTTTAGGAGTTGATTTATCATCTTCATCTTCTTTAGGAGTTGATTTCTCATGTTAGTGTTTGTGTTTCTCTCTCATGTTATGGAATTTATTACAACATTTTCTAATTGAATCTCTGTTAGATAGATAATTTTTTAATTTACGACTCTTCTTGACCATTTTAATTGGTATTTGAGCCATCGCCTGAATAATTGAAGGTCATGTGCGAATATTAAACAATACAGGATATAATAAAAATATTTTAGATAGAAGGCGTACTAATAATTAAATTGTATAAATAAAAACTAGGCATGCACATCATTTTTTCTTAAACAAAGACTATGCCTACACATCCAAATTCCTAAATTAAATATAAAAAAAATCTTATCATTATTGTAGAAAATAAAATCCACGTCAGGTCTTTATTTTAGAAAATATATTCATCTAACAATTTAGTTGAGATAATAAACAATACACCGCCCAGAGCAAGATTTTTGATAAATTCTAAAATTTTTGTATGATTATAAATATGAGTCTTAGAGCCAGTAGGAAATATGACTTGAAAAATTGGAGGTATTGTATGTATCGTAGAGTCTAAGGATTGAGAAAAAAAATGTGATGAATTAAATTACAAAACTGACAGTAATATATATATATATATATATATATAGAGAGAGGATAAGGGAGGTGAGATGGCATCTCACTCTCAAAACAAGAGTGGCGGTGACGTGGCACAATTTCAACCACACATTTCATAATTGGCAAATTGCACTTAACCCCCTCCCCTTGTTTGTGTGGTTGAGATTGTGCCACATCACCGCCACCCTTGTTTTGAGAGTGAGGTGCCACCTCACCTCCCTTATTCTCTATATATATATATATATATATATATATATATATATATATATATATATATATTTATTTATTTATTTATTTATTTATTTATTTATTTATTTTTTATTTTTTTATTTTTTTATTTTTTTTTAGACTTCAAAATATTGGAGGTCCTGTGCGGCCGCACTTTTGGCACTGCCTCAGGACCGGCCCTGATTTCAGCCATAACATGTTATATATGTTGCCAATAATTTAGATACATATATAGATCCGAGCCGAAACAATATGCCGATCGTTCTAGTAAATCAAAACCATCGTTTTCTAGCTATTTTGTTTCAATCTTTCCTTTACAACACAAAAATTAAAGATCCATTACTCATATTTATTGAATTGAAAATTTTCATCCAATAAAAAAATTTGCTTCGCGACTCCATAGTCCCATTTTTGACCTTTGGATATTGAGAATTTATATGATTCCTCAAATCAAATATGCTATTGAGGGTAAAAGAGTTGATCCTTTCAAAGAAATAATTTTTTTTGTCGGAATATGAAAAAAATCGAAGGATTCCTTAACTATTTAAGTTGTTAATAGAACGAATCACACTTTTACCACTAAACTATACCTGCTACATATTCATTATTGTATATGAATGGATCATTTGTCGAACAAAAAAATAAGACACTATAAAAATAGCATCAAAGAAATAATAGTGTTGACACTTTGTCCCCAACATGATACTACATTTGAATAGATAGGAATACTGAAATCATATGAGCGCGGGCACCATTTTGCATGTTCCTACAACATAGGATAAAAACAACTCACATTTCCTTTAGGTCAGCCATGTGGATTCTTTCAGGTCTCGTTTGGTTGGCATTGAGAAAGAAAAGTAATTTATTTTCTATATTTGGATGTCGAAAGAAAATTGATTCTCATAAGAGAAAAAATTGGAGGAAAAGTGATTCCTCCCACCCAACCAAGAACCGTAGAAATTTTATTTTTCTTTTAAATTTCCTTGGCCTCTCCAAACACCGAAAATAAAAATGAATAGAAATTGTAATTTTTCAAAGGAAGAAAAAGAACAAGGAATTGATTTCCTTTCATTTCCTTTCCGCGAACCAAAGAAGACCTTAAAGTAAAAGGGACTTCAACAAGGAGATCATTTATTGTCCTGCTTATTTACCATAGTGATGGAATACTTTGCATATATATACCTCATGAATCTTGCAGTTCATAGACGTATGATAATACCTATTTTCAAATCTGTTCATCCTGACTGAGATCGATGTTGGAAAAATTTTGGCCCGCTGTCTGGACTGCAGCTCAATCGAGATAAGAGACTCTGTATATTTCAATAGAACTGGCACTAATCAAGAGCAATGGCTACAACTTTTTCATATAGAACGTGGATACCTATTTTTTTCGGTATCTTGGGCTCCCACTCACTGTTTTATACGCTTACATGCTATAGCATGGAGAGAACTTTGCCGACCAAAGGAGGAGGGGGGGAGGGGATTAGACTCCGATCATCGAGCACCGTGGAAGTTCTTTGATGGCAAATCCTCATGGACAAATTGGATTAAAAAAAATTGATTACGTATCCTTGTTCATGGCGTAACATGTGGGCACCCTTGACATGTTGACAACCCAAATAAACTACACACCAGTTAGGTGGGTTGCCATTCGTACAGTACAATTGTCTGTAACTGAAAATATGTAAAATCGGAATAGTTCTAAGGAATAATTAACTCGCCGAGATCCAGGAATCGAGCGCTTAGCATGGAGTGACCGATCGATGCCGATTCCATGCAAGTTTTAGGAAATGTGATTGTCCTTAGCATGGAGTGACCGATGGAAGCCGAAAAGATGTAAAACCTGAATAGTTCTAAGGAATTACTGCTTGTGGCCCATTGATTATTATGTTCGACTCTCAGTTCTATATATCAACGTTGGCGGTCTTTGTACTTTTCAGTAAAAATAAATAAATAATTAAAAAAAAAAACACCATATCACCACTACCAATGAAGTTTTTGTTCTCATACCATCACGTTATTGCTAATGGCGATGTGGAACTTTTTTTCGTATGCTTCAGAAGAATGGTATATATATGCCCGACATTATAATTAATGCTTGTTTACAACATGTAGCTTGTAGCGAGGTCTCTATTTCAAATCAGTTATTCTCGTTCTCAAGATGCATGTACGTACACTATATGAAGCTTCTTTTTGTTAGCCAATATGATCCAATTGTCGCTAAATTCACTCTACTTCAGAAGTGCAATTGCGCATTTGTATAGCTCGCGATTTGTATCCGAGATGAAGTTATTCGTACAAGACGTGAATAATATAGGATCAGAACTAATACATACATGCATCAATTCTGCGAATTCATGGTTCACGGCTGGCCCAGAAGTAAGTCGGACAAGAATTTGGTATTCGAAATTCTAACTCCATAGGACAAACTCCTAAGGCAGTTTGATTTTTCTACGACCGGTCTATCCCAAATCCAACTTAAATATACTAGTATATATACACGTGTCTTGCACATATTTTATACTATTTGGAAAGGACAAACAATAAATTTTTTAAATTTTTACTACTTGATAAGAGCAAAGTCCATCAAATTTTTTTTTCTTCTTGGAAAGATCAAACAACAATTATCTTCAAAAAAAATTCACATGTAATTTTTTAATTATCAATGTTAAATTTAATGAACGATATTAAGTTGTAAGCATAGATAAAAATATTTTAGAAAAAAAAATTCACGATAAAATCTGTTAGCTATGCTTGAGCAAAAGCTCAGCTTCCCTTTTTTCTTTAGTCCCACATCGGTTGGACCACCCCTCCCTTATATGTATATATTAGTTCTTCTTCATTGCTCTCTTAAAGATGTTGTGTGGGGACCCCTTGGGCCACACGCGCGCGCCGTCGCCGCCCGGCCCGGCTCGGTACGGTTCGGTTCGGTTCGGCGCGCGTAACGAGTGCGGGTACGTGCCCACACCTGCGGGCGCCGAATGCCGATCAAATTTTCTCTTCGGACTGGGATCAAAAAATCTTTTTGCTCATGTGTCTTGGGACTGCCTATATATTGTTGTCTCCTCCTTCTTCATTACAAAAAAATCCTCCTACGTGAAACCTCTCTCTCAAACCACGTTCTGTTCTCTAAATCCTTGCTCTGGGCAGAGTTAAGTTCGATCACTCTCTCTCTCTCTCTCTCTCTCTCCGAGTTGTGTGCAACGAAGAGAACCCGATAGTCAAAGGATTTTACCACTAGGAGCTTCCGAGAAACGTCTGCACATATATCTCAGATCAACTCTTAGGGCAGTGCTTCGTGCACGACTTCCCTGGAGGCCTGTAACAATTTTTTACTTTCTTTGTTCTCTTATCAATATCTGAAATATATATATATATATATATATATATATATATATATATATATATATATATATATATATATATATATATTAACAACAATCTAAGAGTTGAATCTGATTTCCTGTTAGGTAAAATATTTGTTAATCATAGAATAACAAGTTCATAGTTGTTTAATTTGGTTATCTGCAATAAAAAAAATTCTAACAATAAAATTATTTTTACTGTAGCAATAGGATAACAAGTTCATAGTTGCTTATTCTGGTTTTGCAATAAAAAAATTTTAGCAATAAAATTATTTCTACTGTAGCAATAAAATAACAAGTTCATAGTTGCTTATTCTGGCTGTTCGCAATAAAATTATTTCTAGCAATAAAATTATTTCTGTTGTAGCTTAGTTGCTTAATCTGGTTGTTTGCAACTATATTGTTCATAGTTGTTTAAAGACACTATAGCAATTTTGTGACTAACAAATAATTAAATAACTTTAGTAGTTTTTCATTTAAATAAGATTCTGAAACAACTTGTATCATTTTTAAATTTCAAATATAATTGAACAATTTTTTACATATCAAGTTGTTTAAATACCTTGCCTTGTGAAAATAGTGTTTGAGCATATTTCTACTGCATCTTAGAACAATAGAAATTATTTTCTAGAAGTAAATAAATAGTTAAAGTGAAACTGCAAATTCCTTTGAGTTGTAATTCTAAAAGTAGAGATAAATTTGGGAATAAGCCGAAATGGTCCTTCTGTCAACCTGATGTAAATAGCCCTAAGCGACACGGTATTTAAGTGTCTTCGGACCACCGCTAGCTGGGAACCGGCCCCTACAGCTAACCCAAGTTAATCTACACTTGATAGACTAAAGATTTTTAGATTGATTAGCAAAATCACTTGAACTATTTTCTAAATTATTGGACATTGTTATTGAGTAAATACATATCTTTCAATTTTAGTTTTTTTCTCAATAGCAATCATGACTGGCAAGGATGAGACTTTCACTATTAAACCTGCTAAGTTCAACAGGACCTACTTTAAGAGATGGCAGAGTCAAATAAAGTTTTGGCTCACAACTTTAGGGCTGATCTCAGCCATTGATGGTTCCACACCCATCACAAATTATTCTGATGACATCGAGTCTGATGTAGGAGTGTCCAAATCCACCAGCTCCTCTAAACCCAAAACACCTAAGGAAATAGACTACCACTGCTTCCATAGAATTTTAAGCGCTTTGTCTGAATCATTATATGACATATTCTTTGAATATAAGAGTGCTAAAGAACTTTGGGAAGCTTTGGAAGATGAATATAGTTGTGATGATGCTGGAATCGAAAGATTCAATTCCTCCTCATTCAACAGATACTTTATGGTAGATAATAAACCTATGAATGAACAAATACATGAATTCCAAGAATATCTTAGGCATATTCAAGCCAAAGGTACTTTCTTTTCTACTGAGTATAAAATAGCTTGTTTGGTAGACAAGCTCCCTCCTTCTTGGTCTGATGTTAAGAAAGATCTTATTCATACACAAGGTGACCTTACCTTTGCTCAAGTACTAAAGAAAATTAGAACAGAAGAACAAACTAGGCTAAGGTCTAACCCTAAGTCTGAGTCTAAAGTTAAGGTAAACCTAGTATAATCCCAAGGCAAACCCAAGCCTCATCATCACCACAATCCCAAAAGGAACCTCTTCAAGAAAAAGCAAAACCCTCAACCTCACCACCAAAACCATCACCACAATAAACCAAGAAACTTCGGTCAAACTCAGGATTAGAAGAGATTTTGTTTTGTGTGTGGTAAAATAAACCATATAGCCACCAACTGTTTCCATAGGAAGAAGGAAGCTGTCCAGACTTCTTACAATGGAAAATGTCCAACCAAACCAGAAGTAAACATGCTTCTCAACGGCTCTTCTAGTTCCTTCAGGTCTGTAAGCTATCAACCCTTAGTCAACATATCTTACCATTCTGATGATTGGTGGTTGGATTCTGGAGCTAATGTTCATGTTTCCTTTGATCGCTTCTGTTTTTCAAACTATCAGGAATCAGGTGGAGGAGGTGTAACTCAAGGAGATGGCTCAGCGGCACAAATTATAGGAAGAGGAAGAATATATCTAAAGATGACATCAGGAAAAACTCTGACTCTTCATGATGTGTTACATGTGCCGTCTATCAGAAGAAATTTAGTTAGTGAGTCTCTTCTTGTAGCTTCAGGGTACAAGATTGTTATGGAAGCAAATAAAGTAGAATTTTCTAATAATGACTCTTTTATTGGAAAATGATTTGTAAGAGATGGTCTTTTTATTTTGAGTACCGTGAATAAAATTTCAGATCCTTCCTTTGTTGTTTTAAATGTAGAATCTTCAAATGTGTGGCACAGTAGATTACGTCATGTGAATCTAGGTTCCCTAAGAATGATGATGAACTTATATCTTATTCCTAAGACTCCAATAGATGATAAACATAAGTGTGAGATCTGTGTTCAAGCCAAACACACTAGGCAACCTTTCAAATCTGTAGAAAGAAACTCTGACCTTCTAGAGCTAGTTCATAGTGATGTGTGTTACTCAAATAGGGTTTTGACCCGAGGTGGTAGAAAATACTTTGTTACCTTTATAGATGATTATTCAAAGTATTGTTATGCATATCTTCTCGAAACCAAAGATGAAGTTCTAGACAGATTTAAGGTCTATAAATCTGAAGCTGAGAACCAGTTAGAGAGAAAGATTAAGATTCTTAGATCAGATCGTGGTGGAGAGTATACATCAAATGATATGACCAATTTCTGTGAAGAACACGGAATAATCCATGAGGTAACTGCTCCATATTTACCACAGTCCAACGGAGTTGCTGAAAGGAAGAATCGCACTCTGTTAGACATGGTGAATGCCATGATCCTCAGCTCAGGTGCTCCAGATAATTTATGGGGAGAAGCACTATTATCGGCCTATTACATCCTTAATAGGATTCCTAGTAAGTCTAATGATAAGACTCCCTATGAATTATGGAAAGGTAGAGCTCCTAGGATCCATTATCTCAAAGTTTTGGGATATCTGGCTAAAGTAGAAATTCCTGAACCTAAAAAGAGGAAGATTGGACCTAAGACTGTAGATGCTATATTCATAGGATATGCCCCAGATAGCAATGCCAATAGATTTTTTGTTACTCACACAGAAGTAAATGAAATCTCTAACAATACTATTATAGAAGCAAGAGATGTAGTTTACTTTGAGAATATATATCATTTCAAAGATAGGATTTCTTCCTCTCCCTCCAACTCTCTTGCTCCGTCCACTAGCTCTCATGTTCAAATATCTAGTTCACAACCTGAACAAAATATAGAACCTAGAAGGAGTAAAAGAGAAAGAATTGAAAAGAACTTAGGAGAATGTAATTTCTTCATATTTTTGATAGAGGGTGATCCCTCAACTTATGAAGAAGCAATATCTTCTCCTGATGCCCCTTTCTGGAAAAAAGCCATTAACAGTGAGTATAACTCCATCATGGAGAACAATACTTGGTTTCTAGCAGACCTACCTTTAGGTAGTAAATCCATAGGTTGTAAGTGGATATTCAAAAAGAAACTTAGAGCTGGTAGTACCATAGAGAAATACAAGGCTAGATTAGTAGCCAAAGGTTTTAAGCAAAAAAATAGACTAGATTATTTTGATACATACTCTCCTGTAGCTAGGATCACCTTTATTAGAACCCTTCTAGCCTTAGCATCCATTCATAATATGTTAATCCATCAAATGGATGTAAAGACAGCATTTCTAAATGGGGACCTAGAGGAAGAAATCTACATGGGACAACCTGAAGGTTTCATTACTAAAGGCCAAGAAAAAAAGTTTGCAGATTAGTTATATCTCTTTATGGCCTAAAGCAAGCTCCAAAGCAATGGCACAACAAATTTGACATAGTCATCTCAGAATATGGTTTCGTGCCAAATGAGTATGACAAATGTAAATACTCCAAAATTTTAGATGAAAGTTTTGTCATCTTATGTTTGGATGTAGATGACATCCTTATTTTTGGATCATCACTAGAATTGATTACTAATACCAAGGACCATTTATCCAACCAGTTTGATATGAAAGATCTAGGTGAAGCCAACTTGATTCTAAGCATGCAACTGTCCAAATACAAGGAGGGCTATACTCTATCCTTAGCACACTCTATCGAGAAAATGCTAAATTTTTTTGATTATTTTGATAAGAAACATGCCCTTACTCCTTATGACAGTAGTGTTATTCTCAAGAAGAATGAGGGTTCTTCCATGGAGCAACATAGATATTCTCAGATGATAGGTTCTCTCATGTATATATCAAACATAACCAGACCTGATATTGCATTTGCTATTGGGAGACTAAGTAGATATACTAGTAATCTAAATCAGTCATATTGGACAGCATTATAAAGAGTATTTAGATATCTTAGGGTTACTCTAAATTATATGTTGCACTATACTAGACACCCTGATATCATAGAAGGTTATTCAGATGCAAACTGGGTAACTGACTCACATGATGTAAAATTCACTACTGGATATGTTTTCACTCTAGGAGGAGATGCAATCTCCTGGGGCTCATGCAAACAAACTATCATAGCTAGGAGTACAATAGACTCCGAAATGATAGCCTGGGACACTACATGCACAGAAGTCGAATGGCTAAGAAACCTTATTATGCATATACCTGTTTCTATTAGTCATGTTCCTGCAATTTCTATAAATTATGATAATAAATCTATTATGGAACTACTAAAGCATGATTCTGTGAATGCTAAGATGAACAGGCACCTGCAGCGGCGCTTCAAGTCTATAAAGAGCCTATTAGGCAAATATGTGGTTCTTGACTATATAAATTCAGAAAATAACCTTGCAGACCACTTGACGAAGGGTCTGTCTAGGACTTTGATCCTAGAATCATCGAGGGGGATGGGGTTAAGCCCATAAGTAAAGGCACCAGCAGTGGCAACCCAACCGAGTCTGACTGGAGATCCCAAGAAGCCGGTTCAATGGGTAGGAACAAGCTGGACTTAGGTAACTTTTGTGGAACACTGACCCCAGATTAAAATCTTATTCTATAATGCCCAAGTGGCTGTACATGCGTACAATGATTCCCTATCCCTATGGTGACAGTGTTCTTGAGTGATATGGTTAGGATGAGTTTTAAAACTCTTAATAGGTCCAAGCTGATATGCGGGGTTAAAAACTATCACCAACCCTTAAGGACTTACCTATATGAGAGGTCTGAAGGCCGCGACTATGGGACAGGGCGATCCCAGACAACTCTCATGAATTTGGGATTAGTGCGCATGGCCAACCAAAATCGTCACCCGTTAGACCCAGAACATCTAGCGTACTATGTGTGTTATTTTTCTGAATCTGGTAAAAGAAGTCTGATTCAAGGCATAGTCCATCAAGTACTTTTTCAGACAAAGACAATAGTCACTAAGTGAGATTCAAGGCTGTAGTCCATCTCATCTATGCATAGTATATACCTGGCCAGAAACTCTTCCTTTTAATTTCTTTGTCACTTCTATTTCGGAACTTGACCTTTTTTTGTGGGGGGGGGGGGGGGATTGTTAGCTATGCTTGAGCAAAAGCTAAACTTTCCTTTTTTCCTTTAGTCCCACATCGGTTGGACCACCCCTCCCTTGTATGTATATATTAGTTCTTCTTCATTGCTCTCTTAAAGATGTTGTGTGGGGACCCCATGGGCCACACGAGCGCGTCGCCGCCGCCGTCCGGTCCGGCTCGGCTCGATTCAGTTCAGCGCGCATAACGGATGCGGGTACGTGCCCACACCTGCGGGCGCCGAATGCCGATCTAATTTTCTCTTCGGGTTCGGACTGGGATCCAAAAATCTTTTTGCTCCTCTTTAATTTTTGAACCATTTGACTCATTCAAATTTTGAACGTTGAGGCGCTATGTCCAGGTTCATTGAACCTAGTGACAGCTTCTGCAACAGCTCATTTGACAGCTTTTCTTCACGTTTTTTTCCTTTTATAATTGCTCCTTAATGGCCTGTTTATGAGCCATTTACTGTCATGTCCAGTGGTTGTGTCTTGGTACTGCCTATATATTGTTGTCTCCTCCTTCTTCATTTTTTACAGAAAATCCTCCTACGTGAAATCTCTCTCTCTCTCTCTCTCTCTCTCAAACCACATTTTGTTCTCTAAATCCTTACTCTGGGTAGAGCTAAGTTCGGTCTCTCTCTTCGAGTTGTGTGCAACGAAGAGAACCCGGTAGTCAGGAGGTTTTACCGCTAGGAGCTTCCGAGAAACGTCTGCACATAGACATCGGATCAACTCTTAGGACAGTGCTTCGTGCACGACTTTCCCGGAGGCCGGTAACAATTTTTTACTTTCTTTATTCTCTTATCAATCTCTGAAAAAAATAAATATATTATAAATATTAACAACAAAATCTCACTTTCATATATATATATATATATATATATATATATATATATATATATATATATATATATTCAATATGAATGAAGAACAATTAAAATTTTCTTCGACTAAGACAATGTAACCCTCCGGATCAGCTCTGCGACTGTGTTTTTCGAATCGAACCTGACGACGTGCACCAGTGTCACTCTAGTAAGGCATTGGAGGTCTAGATGAGAGGATAACGGTTGGATATGGTTATACGATTAGGAGATGGTCTAGAATCCTTTGGAGCACTTTCATTGGTTCATAGCAACTCCATGCAATCCTAACCTGAGAAAGTGTACACTCGTTCCTCACCACTCCTTACACCTCTCTCTCTCCCCCACTCTTCATATAACACCCGAAACATCAAAAGAGCTTCACCAGAAGAACATCAGTTTTTTTCAAGTAAGAGCAGAGAGAGAGAGAGAGAGAGATGGCTACAACCATTGTTAGGCCAAGCCCATTCCTAGGCCGGACCCGAGCCTCCGCCTCCGCCACAAGCCCTCTCCGAGATGCCGTCTCCATGGGCAATGGGAAGTTCACCATGGTAAGAAAGACTTGAACTTCTCACAAGTAGCACTCTAAGAATATGCTTCCGTTTGTTACTAAACTCATTGTAAACTTGCCTCCATGTTTCAATATGAGCAGGGGAATGACCTCTGGTACGGCCCGGACCGCGTCAAGTACCTGGGTCCCTTCTCGGCCCAAACCCCATCCTACCTCACCGGAGAGTTCCCCGGTGACTACGGATGGGACACCGCCGGTCTCTCCGCGGACCCCGAGGCCTTCGCTCGCAACCGAGCCCTCGAAGTGATCCACGGGCGCTGGGCAATGCTAGGCGCTTTCGGCTGCATCACCCCTGAAGTTCTCGAAAAATGGGTGAAGGTCGACTTCAAGGAGCCCGTCTGGTTCAAGGCCGGAGCCCAGATCTTCTCCGAAGGCGGACTGGACTACCTCGGCAATCCGAACCTGGTCCATGCCCAGAGCATTCTGGCTGTTCTTGGCTTTCAAGTACTACTGATGGGACTCGTGGAGAGTTTCCGGATCAACGGTCTCCCCGGAGTCGGAGAAGGGAACGATTTGTACCCTGGTGGAACCTACTTCGACCCGCTCGGACTAGCCGATGATCCGGCTACGTTTGCGGAGCTGAAGGTGAAGGAGATCAAGAACGGGAGGCTGGCGATGTTCTCGATGTTCGGATTCTTCGTGCAGGCGATCGTCACCGGGAAGGGGCCGCTGGAGAATCTGCTAGACCATCTCGACAACCCGGTTGCTAACAATGCCTGGGTCTATGCCACCAAGTTTGTACCAGGGTCTTAAATCTCTTCTTAGTCCCTTTTTCCTCAGTTTCCGCAAGAACTGTTGTAAATTATTGTCTGCGCAATTTGTACGAGAGATTTGAGTTGGATTGGTGTTGTTGGTTCTCATTCTTGTTATTCTCCGGAGTATTAACAACCACATAATCAAACAAGTGTGCATTTGCTCTGGCGTTAGATGTTGAAGTTGTAAACTTGTGGAGTGAATGGAGAGCAGTGATAGATGGCTGATACCTCTGAATTTGCCACCATAAACTCCTCAATAGGTTTGCGAAACGAATTCGAAGTGTTCAGATTCATTGATATACAACAATGAAACATTATAAAACATTTCTTGATAGAAATTAGAAGTTTCGGAGATACTATTCTCAGATAGTAATCCAAAATGCTACAGAGCAGTTCATACCTGCTAATGCAACTTGAAGTGATGACTATCCGCTATGTAAGATCATAATAATCAAGACGGAACCAAAATTTCAAGTCGAAATGGACCAAGTGGAATATGATGTACTTACTCATATAAAAAATAAAGAATCTTTTTTTGGTCCCACTCAGAAATCGGAGAAGTATATGGAAGGAGTCAACACATCTGATATAGGGACTTTTTTTTTAGCCAAAATAATTTCCATATTAAACAGTGTTGGTAATATATATATATATATATATATATATATATATATATATATATATATATATATAATATTTTTCAGAAATTTGATAAGAAAAGAAAATAAGTGTTACCGGCCTCCGGAAAAATCGTGCACGAAGGACTGTTCTAAGAGTTGATCCGAGGTCTATGTGCAAACGTTTCTCGAAAGCTCCTAGTGATAAAATTTCCTGACTACCGGGTTCTCTTCGTTGTACACAACTCGGAGAGAGGGACCGAACTTAGCTCTGCCCAGAGCAAGGATTTAGAAAACAGAATGTGGTTCGAGAGAAGAATGAGAGAAAGATATTTCACGTAAGAAAATTTTCTGTAGGAAGAATTGAGAAGAGAACCTCAACAAATATATAGGAAGAGAACCAAGCCTTCACTACAGATAAGAGAATAAATGCTATTAATCCAGGCGTTTAATGAGAAATAGAAAAAAAATATGGAAAAAAAAATTGGCATGTAAACGGAGCTGTCACATGTTTAAAATGTAAGAAATGAACCTGGACATAGGGAGTAATAAATGTCCAACGTTCAAAAATTGAATGAGTCAAAACGGTTCAAAAATAAAGGGGAGTAAAAAGATTTTTGGATCCCAGCCAGAACCCGAAGAGTAAATTGGATCGGCATTCGGCGCCCGCATGTGTGGGCACGTACCCGTACCCGTTACGCGCGCCAAACCGAACCGAGCGGCTGTGGCGGCGCGCGCGTGTGGCCCAATGGGTTCCCCACACAACATCTTAAGAGAGCAATGAAGAAGAACTAATATATACATACAAGGGGGAAGAGGTCCAACAGATGTGGGACTAAAGCAAAAGAAGGAAGTTGAGCTTTTGCTCACATGTGTATGGACATATATACACAATCCCCCCCCCCCAAAGGTCGAGTTCCAAAATAGAAGTGACAAAAAAAATTAAAAGTAAAGAATTTCTGGGCAGGTATATACTATGCATAGATGAGATGGACTACAACCTTGAATCTCACTTAGTGACTATTGTCTTTGTCTGAATAAGTGCTTGATGGACTATGCCTTGAATCAGACTTCTTGTACCAGATTCAGAATAGCACACATAGTACGCTAGAGGTTCTCGGTCTAACGGGTGGCGCTTTTGGTTGGCCATGCGCACTTATTTTAAATTCATGAGAGTTGTCTGGGATCATCCTGTCTAAACCCCTTATTTTTAGTTTTTAAAATTTTAAACTTTAATTATGAGTATTATATAATTATTGAGATTAAGGGAGATTTTTTTCAGTAATTTTAGCTAATTAGAATAAAAGTTAATTCATGGATTGATATTTTTGTATATTTAGTTAATTACTATTATTGTACAAAAAATATTTTTTTTTGTGTACAACTAATATTAGAGTATTGTAAAAAATTTCTGAAATTTATAGAGGTCCAAAACTATTTTTAGATGGCTATACACACACACACACACACATATATATATATGGTTAATTATTAAACCCAAACCAAACCAACCTAAACCCTAGACCCGCACCCAAACCCGAACCCGTACCCGGCTACCTAAACCCGTACCCGATAACCCGCACTCGAGTTCCTTCATATTCTGAACCCCCCCCCCCCCCCCCCCCCCGCAGCCCGACCTCTTCCCCTCCACGTCAACCGCCTGAAACCCGACCCCCACTCTTCCTCTTACTGTAACCCCCCCCCCTTCACACTATATATAGACTAGAGGAGACCATCACCACCAGCATCTCCCCACTAGTACAGCCGACCATCGTCGAGCGTCGACGACTGTCGCGCGTCGCCGCCACTAACAGTCGTTCCGTCATTCACGATCAGCAGCACACAACGAGGTACCCTTCTTCTTTTTCCTGTTTCTCCCTGCAAAGTAATCCAAATAACGACCCGTCAAATCCTATGCGAAGACCACATGACCCCCATAAATTTTGTGTAATTAGTTCAGTTTATCGTGTCATGTGTCGATCGCAAATCGCGACTGAAAACAGAAAAAAAATGTCTTGAGTTTTGGGAACATAAACTGTTCCAATACGCATGTTTGAGTCCCGTTATCTTCATAACGGCACGCGATAGTAAAATTCTATTTGAACAGTAAATTAGACAACATAGCCTAATTTTAATCCCTTTAAACACTTTCTTGTAATTCGTTGTATGTTGTAATTTATTTGTTGTTGAAATTGACCAAAAACTTAATTTTTTAAACCCAAATTTTCTCGATATAGGGTACGTGCCGCCAAACGAGATGACTTCGTCGTGTGCAAATTATACCGAAAGGTACGTATCGTCAATGCGGACGTGTAAAATTTTGCGGAACTTGATTTGGATGTGCGTGCACACCGAAATTAACGCATATCCGTCAAAAAGTACCGTATCGAACTGTTCGGACACTCATCATAATTTCGTGTGTGCTTGTCGTTTCGTAACTAAACTTGCGCCATCGAATTCGCAACGTTACGCTGGACCTATGACCCAAGTTTGGTTCGATTCTGAGAACATTAACGAAACACCGTTTCGCGGGCCCCACGGTTCCACTTGACGGACGATTTCGTAATCGGCTCATCGGAATCCAGTTCTGGATGTTTCTTTGGGTTCGTATCATTGTTCTGGATTTGTAGACACTATGTTTGATAAATTTGGAGAACTTTGTCTCTGACATATTTTTTGGTACGAAGTGGGCCACATGTGGACCCCGCTTTGACCCAAAATTGTCAATTTTGCCCATGTATTCAAATTGGACTTATGGGTAGTCAATTCTAGCTATTTTAAGTATTCTGAGAGCAATAGTGATGTTTGTTTCAGCATCCGAAGGCGTACCTGGAGATTCTACTTTTACAGGAGTAATTGACGGAGTTCAGAACCCAGGCAAGTGTACCTTGCCAAACCTGCAGAGATCATGTTATACTATTTGCTTGTGTTCTTTCTTTATATATACTTTTGTGATGTACATGTTCAACCTAGGACCGTGAGACGTTGCTTAGCGTCCGAACAAGATTCGGGTGTCGACGTCGTACGCGGAGTCGTGTAACGTCATTTAGAGATTTAATTCTACGATCCTATATTTTTACATGCTTGCGTTACCAAGTACGTCATACCGTAAGACACTTGACACAATTCATGTGACAGAATCTTTTTTGAGTAATTTATGGTGATTATGTATAGGCTTGCAGGATTCGTGATATGAGACTTGCATATATAGAGATATCATTATGACTCGTTGTACTAGCTAGAGGTCATGATCTTGCGTGTTATGGACATGAGACTTCGTGGACATGAGACGTGAAGGTTCTGCTTCTTCTTGAAGAGATTCCTTTTAGGTTTGTGATGATGATGAGACTTTGGTTTGCCTTGGGATTATACTAGATTTACCTTAGCTTTAGACTCAGACTTATGTTTAGATCTTAGCCTAATTTGTTCTTCTGTTCTAATTTTCTTTAGGACTTGAGCAAAGGTAAGGTCACCTTGAGTATAAATAAGGTCTTTCTTAACATCAGACCAAGAAGGAGGAAGCTTGTCTATTAAGCAGGCTATTTTATACTCAGTAAAGAAGAAAGTGCCTTTGGTTTGAATTTGCCTAAGGTATTCTTGAAATTCATGTATTTGGTCATTCATAGGTTTATTATCTACCATAAAGTATCTGTTGAATGAGGAGGAATTAAATCTTTCAATTCCAACATTACCACAGCTATATTCATCTTCCAGGGCATCCCAAAGTTCTTTAGCACTTTTGTATTCAAAGAATATGTCATATAGTGATTCAGACAAGGCGCTTAGAATTCTATGGAAGCAGTGGTAGTCTATTTCCTTAGGGGTCTTGGGTCTAGTGGAGCCAGAGGACTTGGATACACCTATGTCAGACTTAATGTCATCAGATTCATTTGTGATGGGTGCAGAATCATCAATGGTTGAGATCAATCATAAGATAGTGAGCCAAAATTTTATGTGACTTTGTCATCTCTTAAAGTAGGTCCCGTTGAACTTAGTAGGTTTAGTAGTAAAAGTCTCATCCTTGCCAGTCATGGTTGCTAATAAAAAAAGTCCAAAACTGAAAGATATGTAATTACTCAATAACAATGTCCAATGATCTAGAATAATAGTTCAAGTGATTTTGCTAATCAACCTTAAAATCTTTAGTCTATCAAGTGTTGAATAACTTGGATTAGCTGTAGGGGTCGGTTCCTATAATCACCTGAAATTTTAACAATTTTTAAATTTAATTTTTCTGGAATTAATTAGCATTTCTGTGAATTTTAAACCTATAAACTAAAGCAGTCTAATTTAAAATGAATTTTTAAATAAAATTAAATAATATTAAAATGTGATGAAAATTATATTTTCTGGTGTAAAATTAAAAACCGAGCATGGGGTATTTTTCCGGGAATTTATTGGACCCCGGATAGATTTTAAAAAGCCTAAAACCTATTTTAAATAATTAAATTAATTTAAACCCTAATTAAACCGGTTCATTAAACCAATTTAACCGAACCGGACCGGGTTCACTGAACCGAACCGCCTAGGCCCAAACGGGTCGGATTCGGTTTCAATCCGACCCGGCCCGTTTCAGACCCGAACCCGCCTCATTGGTTGTGGATCGGGCCGGATCCGCTGCCCGACCCACGGACCCGACCCGACCCGACCCGGGTGAACAGTGCCCCCAACCCTTTTCTCTTCCCCGACCTCTCCTCTCCCCGGCGCCGCTTCGCCTCCGGCCGTCGCGTAACCGCCCGCCGCTCGACTCCCTGCGTCGCCTCCGCTCCCGCAACGCTCGCCGGCCGCCGTTCTCTCTCCCTAGCTCTCCTATAAGTACCCTCACCCTTCGCCTGAACCCGCCCCTCGACCACCTATCTCCTCCGCCCTTAGCCTCGCTCCGGTCACCCGTCGTCTTCCCCGACCTCCTGCGCCTCCGCCAGTGCTGCCGGCCCCCATCGCCTCGTCTCGGCCGCCTTTGGCAGCAGCCCCAGCCGACGAGTTCAGCTCCTGGCCGAAACCCTAAACCGCTCCGGCCATCTCCCTTGACCACCTGTCCCCTCCACCGAAGTCCCAGCGGCTCCGCCTCACTCCGGCCGAGCTCCGACTCTCCTCTTCGACTAAGCTCTGGACACAGCCTCTCTGAACCCTAGCTGGGACCCGGACACGGCCTGACACAGTGGTGAACAGAGGACACAGTATCGCACAGTGTTGTGTCGGACACGATTCGTACTTGGTTTTCAAGTCCAGTTCAGGTACCCATAACTTCCTGCTCGTAGCTCCAATTTTTATTCCGTAAATTGTATCGCGTAGCCTGTATGACCCTCTCGGTGCCCGGACAAACCGCTCGGGACATCGCGTCCTGAGGTGATCGTGAACCGCGATCCAAAACAGGAAAAATCCACGCCCTATTTCACCTCGGAACTAGGTACGCCCCGCCAAACGAGACGACTTGGTTGCGTGCGGTCTTCACAGATACGTGCGCGTCGTTGATACGGACGTGTGGGATTTCGCAGAAGCTGATTCGGATGTGCGTGCACACCGGAATCAGTGCGTATCCGCGGACAACACCCCGTATCCGACTTTTCTGTATTTCGATGTAACTTAGTGTATACTCATCGGATCGAGACAAAACTTGCGCCATCGGACTCGTAGCAATACGCTGGTCCTGTGGGTCAAGTTTGGTTCGATTCTGAGAACGTTGGAAAGATCGCGTGTCGTGGGCCCTACAGGCTCCACCTGACGGGCGATTTTGAGAACGGCTCATCGGAATCCAATTCTGGAAGTTCCGTTGGGTTCGTATCAACGTTCCTGACTTGTTGACACTAAGTTGGACTGATTTGGAGACCTTTGACCCTGACTTTTTCGGTGCAAAGCGGCCCACAAATGGACCCGCTTGGGCCAGAAATGTTATTTTTGCCCTTGTGTCCAAACTGGACTTAAGGACAGGCGTTTCTAACTATTTCCTATGTTCTGAGACTGTTGATAATGATTATTTCAGCTTTTGGAGGAGTTATTGCTGAACCCACTGTTACAAGGACCGCTACTGGTATTCCAATCTCAGGCAAGTGTACCTTGCCATAAATTGCAGTTTAATAGTTTATTCTCTTGCTCTATTTTCTGTGATTAGTGTACATGATATAACCTAGGAACGTATGACATACTTAGCGTCCGATCACAGTCGGGTGCCAACTCTGTACGCGGAGTTGTGTACGTCAGTTAGTGTTGTACATTCGAGACCCTTTATATTCTCGTGCTTGTTTATCAAGTACACTATAACCTAGGACACTTGACACCATACATTGACAGAATCTTCCTGAGATATTCAAGGTGATTCTGTATAGGATACAGGATGGACATAGTTATTATACTCTTAGATTATGACTGTTGCATTAGCTCTGATCTCACGTGACATGGACATGAGACGTGTGGTTACATTGGGAGGGGAGAGACACACAGGCTACAGGTTGTTCTATATTTATATACTACTATTATGAGGTTGTAGACTCTCGAGCAGAGCTAGACCACTACTAGATATTGCTGCTACCGGCTCCCCGACACAGAGCTTGTAGCAGTCTCAGCCTGGGTACTGGTGTTGCTCTCAGTTGCATTTTCACTTAGATAGTTATGTAGTTACCCTGCTTATTTCATTCTCTATTTCACTGCATTACTTTTGGCTTGTGATTTCTGTACCTTGCTATGTCCCCTGAGGACCTGGAATGGATGATGTCCCC
This sequence comes from Iris macrosiphon, assembly GCA_036927795.1. Taxonomy (NCBI): domain Eukaryota; kingdom Viridiplantae; phylum Streptophyta; class Magnoliopsida; order Asparagales; family Iridaceae; genus Iris; species Iris macrosiphon. The sequence goes on from JAYESA010000256.1 coordinate 78,561, forward strand.
AGGTTTAGCAGAAGAACAATATCCCGAGGTTTACGGGACAGGAGCTGAAGCTGTACCAGGAGCTATTGCTGAAGGAGAACCTAATATAGAAGCAGAGGTGATGGCTGAAGACTTTACTTGAGCTTATGATATTTGTACTCTTCAGATACTTTATTTTTGGACTCTTTTGTTCTGGTCTGATGAACCAGTGTTTTAGACTCTTATCGGGTTGTTCCCCGACATACTCTGCTGAGACTGGACTTGATGTACTTTCTTTATTTGCTGTTGTTCTTATTATTCTATGTGTGGATGAGATTAGTTTTTTTGACTTTTTGTTGTAGACCTATATTACAGCTTAAGTATGCCGATGGATCCATTAAATTGGGTTTGTCCATCGTTGCATGCTGCTGGCCATTGACACGTGTCCAGTCCCTCGGTATTTTGGGGCTGGGGCGTGACAGTTCCCAGCTAGCGGTGGTCCAAAGACACTTAAATACCATGTCGCTTAGGGCTATTTACACCCGGTTGACAGAAGGACCCTTTCGACTTGTTCCCAAATTTATCTCTACTTTTAGAATTCAGACTCAAAGAGATTTGCCATTACACTTTAGCTATTTCTTACTTTCTATTGTTCTAAGTTGTAGTAGAAATATATCCAAGTATTATTTTATAGCAGGTATGAAGTGTTATATGACAAGTAGATAATTTAATCAAAAAACAAGCAATTATATCTATATAACAAAATTGCTTAAAGAAGTCTAATACAGCTCAACTAAAGAAGTCCGATATAAAATCAAAATTTATGAGCAACTCAACTAACAAATTTTATTAACATACAAATGTTGCACCAACCCAACAGTGCTTGCCAATGTGGTAGCAATGTATATGTATGAGAAAATATTAAATTAAAATTTATATTTGACAATAGTAGCCGAGTTTGTGCTATAAAATTAGTTGGTTATGCACAACAAACAGTAAGTAAGAATTTTCAAATCAAAAGAGTGAAGTTGTATACAGCTTACACGTTAGAACAGTTCTCAATTTGAACTATAAATCAGAAATGTATCAACTCTTAGATTGTTTGTTTGTATATATATATATATATATATATATATATATATATATATATATATATATATATATATATATAAAATATTTTTCAGAAATTTGATAAGGAAAGAAAAAAAAATTAGTGTTACCGGCCTCCGGGGAAGTAGTGCACGAATCACTGCCCTAAGAGTTGATCCTAGGTCTATGTGCAGACGTTTCTCGGAAGCTCATAGTGGTAAAACCCCCTGACTACTGGGTTCTTTTCGTTGCACACAACTCGGAGAGAGAGACCGAACTTAGCTCTGCCCAGAACAAGAATTTAGAGAACAGAATGTGGTTCGAGAGAAGAATGAGAGAAAGAGATTTCACGTAGGAGAATTTTATGTAGGAAGAATTAAGAAGAGAACCTCAACAAATATATAGGGAGAGAACCAAGCCTTCACTACAGACAAGAGAATAAATGCTATTAATCCAGACGTTTAATGAGTAATGAAAAAGAAAAAATGTGGAAAAAAAATTTGGCATGTAAACAGAGCTGTCACATGTTTAAAATGTAGGAAATGAACCTGGACATAGGGAGTAATAAATGTCCAGGGGGGACAAAAAGATTTTGGGATCCCAGTCCGAACCCAAAGAGTAAATTGGATCGACATTCGACGCATACATGTGTGGACACGTACCCGCACCCGTTACGCGTGTTGAACCGAACCAAACCGAACCGAAACGAGTCGGACGGACGCGGCGCGCGCATGTTGCTCAAGGGGTTCCCCACACAACACCTTAAGAGAGCAATAAAGATGAATTAATATATACATACAAGGAGCAAGAGATCCAACTGATGTGGGACTAAAGCAAAAGAAAAAAATTGAACTTTTGCTCACATATGTATGGACATATATACACAGCCAACGAACAGTTCAATAGCCACGGTCACAAAAGTTAATTGGGAGATAAAATCTCCTTGTTGATGAACATCAAAAAGAATAAAACCAAAGTAATAATTGAAGTTTATAAGGAAAAGTTGTCTACAATTTTACATAAGTAAATGTAGATTTTTACCATATTTTGCTCTCTTTAGTACCTCATATATTGGTTCTAATAATTACAATATCATAGTGATATTAACATATTTAATTTTTCTGTCAAAGGACATATGTTTGTGTATTATCACATACCAGGTTGATAGTGATATCCATTATAAATCACTGTCAATTTGGTGTGAATATGTGATAAAGTTTGTTTAGAAATAGAGAACTTTGTGATCTTATTACAATCACTAGTAACTTGTACATGCACGTACATAATTTTTTTTTAATATATAATTATTATAAATACTATCATTTCTACAAATCAAATTCAAACCAAACAAAAAAACTTAAATTAGAATTATTTAATTATAAAAAAATAATATTATATAGTTGAATAATTAATTATTATTTTAAAAAATAATTAGTGGAATATTTATAAATTATTTAGGTGGTTCAATTTTGAACCTTTGTATCGTTACAAGAGTATAGATTTTTTAGAAGTAGAAATGAGTCATTATTCATTAGACTGAATTTAAAGCCTACATGTAGACAAGGTCCCTGAAAATAATTTTATATTATTTATGGAATAGCTTTGCATGTAGTTGATCGACCCGAAAAGACACTGTATTGGTCGAAAGCCTACAGGCCTTGTTAGGCCTAGGTTTTAGAAAACTAGGCCAGACAAAAACAAATAGAGTAATGCTATACAGTTACAACCAAATGCTTACAAACCTCTTACAATCAGAGTCACTGACAGATGAGATCGGATGGAACCCACCTGTCAGTGTGGGGGAGAGAGGTTGTAAAAGGGCTGTAAACATTTGGTTGTAAACTTAGCATTATGGTCCGATTTTTTTTTGGCAGACTATGAACGTTGTCCGATTCGACTAGATCCGACCCATTACTATCTCTATTTTTTTATGTGATGTATATCGGTCTAGCTTAGGGTTTCTGGTTGCCCGTAAATAGGAATTCCATGTAACATTTGTTGCTAATTAGGGACGGTTTGATAAGTTGGATTTGTGGTTCTCTTTGCATAAAATCCAAGATTTAGGGGTTAGATTTGCAAATCCGCCGTTTGGTTTGATGGTGAAAGAAAAATCATTAAAAAAATGTAAATTTTGTATCGGAAATCGTGTGCATTTCTTTTTTTTTCATTTATTATATTCCCACATCCTTCTCGTTCTATCTGATTTTGGACAACCACCGTGCTGAACTTCCCGTTCGACGCTGTTGACGTAGATCTCCCACAAGCTCTCGACACAGGCCCCCCGCAACCACCTCTACAAAGGGTGACGACATCAATGGTGGAGAGGAAGATGGAGGGCAGGTTCCAGGCCTGGGTCCGCCGTCGACCTCCATGGTCCCGTCCACCCCTCCTCCTTCATCGACCCATCGGATACAATTTCCAATTCCAACATCAGATCCAATTGTTAAAAAACAAAATTTTCCAAAATTCAAATTTTTTATTTTGTCCAAAATTCAGAATTTGGATTTCAACTTCAAAATTCAAAATAACGTTCTCCTTACCAGACATGCCCTAAGGGAATAATTTTTTTTTATGTCATTTCCACCGGATTAGGAACTTTTTTTGATAAGTTCCCAAGTGGTGGTGATATTATTGGTGTTACAACGTTTACAACTATTATAGTGTTAATTTTGTTGTAAATTGTGTATTTACTGCAACAATATCCCATTTGTTACAGGTAGGTTGTAGCCAAAATGACTGCAATACCATTTACAGCAACAAAAGTTACAGTAAAAAGAAACAACCAAACTATTCCATATGTTGTTGCCAATCCTTTTTTTGGTTGAATATAAATCAATGTTGTTCGCTTTACAAATTTATTGTTTGAAATAATATAATTAATATGTTTGGTTGTAACTTTATTAAAAATAATAATAATAAATTTTTTTCAATTTTTTATAATATTGAATTTAAAGAAAATATAAAACAATTATACTAATATAAGTGGTTAGGAAACGATTCAAAATTGAATCGCTTAAGTCGTTTATAAATATTCTATAATTATTTTTTTAAAAATAATTATTTAACTATCTAATATAATTTATTTATAACTAAATAATTTTAATTCAAGTGGTTAATATGGAACTCGAGTATTTTTTTTTTTGTCGTCTAAGTTCAACTACTAGAAACGACGGTATCTACAATAAATTTATATTTAATTATTTTAATATTTTTTAAGTACATATGTGCACGTTACTGAGTAGTAATAATGTTACCGTAAAGAATAAATTATAATGATTTTAACTGTAATGTTTGCGCTTTACAAAACACCCCACGTTCTGATTACGTCGTTCCGCTCCGCGTGTCTTTTTTTGGCCCTACTCCTTTATCCCAGCCGTAGATTTCTTCTACTCGTAACTTTAATCCGACGGCATAATTTATTTGTGGGAGCGCTGTAATTTTGTGGGTCCCACGTAATATTCTAGCTCTCTGAGTACTACCACGCTCTAAGAATAAGGTGTAGGAACCAGTACCAATAATACCATCTTTGTAAAAAATATACTAGAGACACGTGTCACACGAAACTATCTGCTTGAGTACGCGGGAGTTTCTGGTTGGGTCATCCATCGGTGTTGTGTGTGTTTGCATGCTTTACACGACGATTCTCTCGTTGAAGGGGGTTACGTGCCGGCATCATGCTTGCTGGGACATGCACAAGTATGCAGTTAGGCCCCTATCGACAGGTATTTGTATTAATTGGAAAAAGAACTCGCAGAAAGTGAAAATATTAAATAAGTTGGATATATGTTGAAAAGAGGATGGCGACAGCGTGGCAGACAACAGAGGAGAGGGTGAGATGTATATCTCGGTTCTAGTCACCACCTAGGTGAGTGCTTCTCCATGCAGCAGTTGCTATTTTATGTATTCACGTGTCAGGCATCATGTCTTTGCTTAAAAGAATGAAAAAAGACTTTGATAAAGACACTTAAAAAAAAAAAAAAAAAAAAATCAGGAGAGTCTAAATTTTCATCCTGGATAATTATAAATTTGATATCCATCCATATTGATCATGCACAAGAATATGACACATAATTTGAACATACACAAATATATTGGCCCTAGCGCGGTCGGACATGGAAGAAAACCCTAAAATTGATGAATGTCTTGTATATAGGATTAAGGGTGAACATTCATCTTGTTCTGTTTTAACGTAATTGTAATAGTCAAAATCTAATAAACAAAAGTTTTTAAAACTTATAATCGAAATCGAATTGAAATTAGTCAAAATAAAAATCGATCCGAGACGAATGTTTATTCAGTATATTCGATTTTTAAGTTGAAATATTTATATTATTTAATAATCAGATCCAAAGTTTCATTCCAATCGAAGCATATAGATCCATAAATGGATTTGTATGTATAGCCACTTCAGTCGTGCTCGTAGTTTCTCGTAATCACGATTAAATTAAATTATAATTTGTATACATACATTTATTGTACTTCAAAATTGTGTTCAAAATCGGACTAGTTATTAAATTATCAAAGTTGGACTTAAAACACACATAAATATACATATTTTTAATCATAAAATATGTATATAACTGAAAGTATTTATATAATTGTATAAGTTTAATTCAATTTTTAATTTTGGCTCAAAAAAATATCCAAAATTAAAATAAAATATTTTTTTTAGTATTTTTAAAACAAAAACTGTCTGTCGTATTAGATTCGGATCAGTTCAATTTAGATTCAAAATCGAATAATTTTCGTCCTTATATAGGATGTGGTTAAGAGGTAACAAGCAAGCAAAGTCCAAATAGTATACCCTCAAAATTTTTTATTTTTATTTTTCAAATAGTAGGTTGTCAAAATTATGAGGACTCTATTGATAATTTTTTTTTTCATTCTTAAATTAGTAAAGGGCGGTGACCACATCCCAACTAAATTAGTCCTCGCTACAAAACCAGCCGCAGCGGCGGCAACAAAAACAATGGAGAGAATAGAATCACGTCCCCCCACTCTCTCTCTCTCTAGGGTTTATACTTTCTCTCTCCTCTCATCGATCTCTCTATGACTTCTTCTTCCCCGACGGCTTCCGCCGTCTCCGCGAAGATCTGCTTCAATTCCTACTGCAAGGACCCGAAATCGAAGCCGCCCCGCCGGAAGGGCTGGCGCCTCCGCTCCGGCGACCATGCCGACCTTTGCGAACGCTGCTTGTATGTTCTCTCTCTCTCTCACTCATTCCCCTCTTTCTTTTTACGTGAAAATTTTGGTCGATCGCCCGATTCGAGTCTCAAATTCGTAGCTTTTAGGGAGTATTTAGGGATTTTACGCAAAAAAAAATTGATTTTTGATTAATCTAGAGGTTGTTTATGTTTGTTAATTTTCTGTTATTTCTGTGCATTCTATGTTATAGCCATGTGTACGAACAAGGGAATTTTTGCGAGGCTTTCCACTCGGACACAGCTGGATGGAGGAAGTGTGAATTGTGCGAGAAGGTCAGAACTGAGACTGGAATTGGAGTTATGAATTCGAAAGTTTCGATCTTTTACATGTTCTTTCTTGTTGCAGAGGCTTCATTGTGGATGCATTGTGTCCTTGCCGGGTTATGTCCTTCTAGATGCCGGAGGAGTCGAGTGTATGGTTTGTGCTAGGAAGACTTCCGCTGTGGTGAGTTATACGTACAACTGATTGGTTTAAGATTATTGTGCTTCGAGAAGTTTATTGATTATCATGATGACTTCTAATTCAGGCTATGATAAGCCTCACAAGTGTAAGTTTATTAAAAAAATGAAGAAAATAATTGAAGTAGGAGGTAGCATCTGTAAATTTTAGAATTTACACCATATTTTAAAATCTGAAATTGAAGGATACCACCAAAGACAATCATATTTCCAAACTATATCTCAAACTTCTAAGTCATGCAAACAAAACCATAATGTTGGCCAGCCTACTATAATACTTATTTCTTAGAAAGTGAAATAAAAAATGTAAGAGTAATCCTTGAAGTACATGGTTTGCCATCCTTTTCTACTACCTCCTTGACATTTTAAACCGGTCATTCTTTTATGCATGTCTTTGTTTAGGTATCTATCTATAAGGACATGCACACATGAAGTCAGGATAGAACATGTTCTCTGAACATACACAAAAAGTCATGGTAGACCAGGTTTTATGAAGCACTTTCCCTGTTAGACTTTGGAAAAAGTCGAGTTCACTTTCATTTAGGCTCTATACCCATATATACTAAATACAAATGAAGACAATATACTAAGGATAAATAAAGACAAGATATTATGGATAATGATAACCTAAGTTAATGACTAAGGCTAAATACTAAACTTAACACTCACCCTCAAACTTATGATGGGCAGTGTAGTCAAAGGCGCGCCTCAGGCGTGCCTAAGGCGCGCCTTGCTCCTAAGCGCAGGGGCAGCGCCTCAGGGCACTCCAGGCGAGGCGCAATTCTTAAGGCGCACCTAAGGCGCGCCTAGGTGCGCCTTTTTCGAGCGCCTTGGAATAGCTAAGGCGCGCCTAGACGCGCCTTGAAAATCTTGTAAAAAAATAACATGTTTAGACTATTTTTTTAACTGTTGTACTGTTTTTAGACTATTTTTTGAACTAATGTACTTTTTTTTATTGTTTTCTCTCTCACTCACTCAATTCAAAGTAATTGCAACCTAGACATGGGAGAATTTGAAGCACACATGTTTATCAATGTAGAAATCCGATGTGAATATATATATATATATATATATATATATATATATAATTTTTGCGTCTCGTGTCGCTCGGGCGCGCGCCTTAAGTGCGCCTTGCGCCTCGGGCGATTTGGACCATTTGCGCCTTGAGTGCGCCTTGCGCCTTTGACTACCTTGATGATGGGTCAACTAACGAGATTTTGCTGATGAGAAATGTATGTCGCTGAAGAGTGTGAGCCTTAATAAAGAAGTCATCAAGGTGAAGCTGAGAAGTGACAAAGGGAAGATAAACGTTCCATCATGTTTTTGACCGCAAGTCTACCACTGGATTATGCATTTTCTTGGCGACTCTCTCATATCTTGCAAGTCCAAGAAACATGTCGCTTTCTTTCAGTCCTGAGTCTGAGTATCGTGTTATGACATCTACTACTATAAAGACCACCTAGTTATATCGCCTCCTAGCTGACATGGGTCTCTCTCTATTGACACTCCTCTTTATTGTGACAATATCAATGTTGTTCATATTGGCGGCTATCCGGTAATACCATGAGCACACGAAACATACTGAGCTTGACTGTCATTTTGTGCGCCATCACTATCTTGGACGATTTCTTTTTTCCTTTGTCAATTCTCAGTTCCAGCTTGCTGACTTCACTAAGGCTCACACTCTCCAGCGACGTGCATTTCTCATCAACAAGCTCTCATTGGTTGACCCATCATGAGTTTGAGGGAGAGTGTTAAGTATAATGTTTAGCCTTAGTCATTAACGTAGCTTTTCCTTATCCATAATATCTCGTCTTCATTTTATCCTAAGCATCTTGTCTTGCTTGTATTTAGTATATTTGGATGTATAGCCTAAATGAAAGTGGTTCGGCATTCCTAAAGTCTAACATGGTATCAAAGATGTCTGTATAGAGCTTGAACAAACAAGAGATGTAGAAGTAAGACGAGAAGAATCATATGTCATATGGTCAGAGCCCACGAATCAAGTATCCATTGCTGAGTGAGTAAACCAGGATGAACAACATGAGTAGCGGCATGGCATAGAGAAGTTGAATGACTAAGAGACTGCCAAAAGAGAACTATGCATTGAATTTGTAGAGAAAACGTCTGAGGATCGGGCTGGTGACCAATGACGAAGTCGAGGTAGTAGGCATAAACTGATGAAGATCACGACGAGTAGAGGATGATGTATCAGTGCACTAAGCTTACGATGAGCAAGGGCATAGCACTCGTGGGAGGAGTGTGTAGAAGTACATGAATGAACACTACTTGGTACGAAAGAAGGAGACGAGAGGATCTGAGTGGGCTGGTAGCAGACAAAGGAGAGCTCATAGTGACGAACAAAATTGAAATAACCCAAGCTAACCAAATGTTTTAAAGTCAAATGGCTGATAACAGGTGGGAAATAGGTATAAACGGTATGATGGTAAGTAGGGCTGCATATGTAGTGGGAAGTAGGATGGATTTGTTCTCTAGGATTGAGATCAAGTTGCAGGCGAGGAAGTTTTCTTGTGGAAGGATAGTCGACAACGTCTCAGAATGATGGCATGCCTCTCGTTGACGTCGACAGAGATCATTGTGTGGTTTGTAGAGCCTCAGTCACCATTATGGTCTGCAGATTTCTGCAGAGGTATTGAGGTGATGGTGGTTGCGGGGAGTCATTTGCAGTCGAGAGTGTCCGAATCAGGATCAGAAGGAGCAGAGGCTGCTGGATTGGGAGTTGGCAGAGAACAATCAGTCGAGATCGGATATGAATGATGCAGTAGTCATCGAGAGCAGGTGGAAAACGGAGGTGTGACAAAACTTTGTTCTGACCGAGGGTGTTTCATTATACGTAGGTAGCTTTGTTGGCTATTGTTTGTTTTCTGTGCTACTTGATCAAACAGTTGGTGGGTGTGGTATTGCTGGGATATTTTGTTTTGTGACAGGGTGTTACGTGCTTCTTCTTGCTTAGCGAAGGCACGCGTAACTGGACGATGAGACGTAGACGATGAAGAAGCCGTCCGGTCTTGTGACCGGCTGACCTTGGTGTTGCGCCTTGTCGTAGGCGCGGACGCTTCTCAGATCGGGATAAGTACCGCCTATGTTTTTGATTAAACTTTTCTTTGATAATCTTCTCAAAAGAATTTCTACCTCTATATATGGATAGATGATGACTACAATTGCTAACCATAATTTGTTGGAAAGGAAACTAAATCATACTAATTATTGCTAATAATATTACTATTAATTTTTTTCCTTGAAAGAAAAGATATTATTAGCAATATTGCTAATAATATATTCCTTGAAAGAAAACTAATTATTGCTAATAATATTGCCAATTAATATCTTTCCTTTCAAGGAAAGACATTATTAACAATATTGCTAATAATATCTTCCTTAAAGGGAAACTAACTATTGCTAATATTACTAATAATATTGCCAAGTAATGCCGCCAGCTAGGTATGGGCAACCCTAGCCGGGTCTTGTGTATCTTTTCCTTTGGCCGGTCCATGTGAGTAACGGGTATAGGTTCGTCCGAACCGACCCATAATAATACTCCCTCCCTTCAAATCCAGCGCTTCCTCGCGCTGGAAGCCGGGATGAAGGCGCTCGAGGGTGTCGTGTTGGACCCATTTAGCATCGTCAGCGGTTTCTTCCGCCCAGAGAACCAAGTACTCACGGGTGTCAGCAACCATCCGAGTATCAAGTATCTCCGTCGGGACTGGGTGCTCGCTTAGTGTGAGGTCGGCGGGTAAGGCTGGTACTACCGTCGGTAGTGGACCACGGAATGGCTTCAGCAAGGATACATGGAAGACGTGGTGGAGGCGGACGTCGGTTGGAAGCTCGAGTTGATAGGCCACCATGCCAACCCGAGCAGAGACTCGGAAGGGCTCGAAGAAGCGAGGAGCGAGCTTGTGGTCAGTTGTGTGCCTCAAAGTGGATTGTCGATGTCGTTGGAGGTACACCCACTCCCAATCGCCCGGGCTGAAGATGACCTCCCGATGGCGAGCATCATATACTTGCCTTATCCGATTCTGAGCATGGTAAATGCGCTGTATTGCTTGTTCGAGAACCATGGCACGATCATTGAGGTGGTGGTCGACAGCATCAATCACGGAGGCACCGGCCTTATAGGGAAGCATGGCGGGGGGAGGTTGGCCGTATACGAGCTCAAAAGGGGTGGTGGGGTGAGCCGAGTGAAAGGAGGTGTTATAGCAGAACTCAGCCTACGGAAGCCAGTAAGTCCACGTTTTGGGTTTGTCAGCTACGAAACAGCGAAGGTACATCTCCATTGTCCGATTGACCACTTCCGTCTGGCCATCTGACTGGGGGTGGTATACTGAGGACAAGAGCAACTTAGTACCGCACCGTCGAAAAGTATCCTGCCAGAAGGCGCTGGTAAACACGAGGTCATGATTGCTGACGATGGTCTCGAAAATATCATGTAGACGCACCACCGTATCATAGAAAACCTGTGCGACTGATGATGCCAAAAAAGGGTAAATCATCGCCATGAAATGTGCATACTTGGACAACCGGTCCACTACTACCAAGACGACGGATTTGTCCTTGGAATGGGGCAATTGAGTTACAAAGTCCATGAAAATATCGGTCCATACATGTTGTGGAATTGGCAGGAGCTTTAGTAGGCCTGCAAGGCTGAGAGTGGATGTCTTGTTGCGTTGGCAGGTGGCACATGCGGCCACGTACTCAATAGTGTGGCGTAGACCGGGCCAGAAAAACTCTTTGTGCACTTGCTCCAGCGTCTTGGTACTGCCCTCATGTGTGCTGTCGTGGAAGTGGCGGATGATGCGGGGGACCAGTGGCGAGGACTCCGGATAGGCGAGTAGACGCCTGCGGTAGTAGATGAGGCCGCCAGTCTCCTTCCAGCCTGCCTCGGACTGAGAGGCCGAGATGGTTGCCCGTCGTGTGACGACCGTCTCGTCGGCAGCAAGCGCGGAGAGCCACTCCTGCTCAAGTGCTAGCACTGGCCGGGGAAGTGCGGCGCATTCGGGAATATCGGTGTCAATGCGGGAGAGTGCGCCGGCCGCTTGGTTGAGTTTGTCTGGCTTGTGCTCCACGTGAAACGAGAAGCCTATGAGTTTACTCAACCAATGTTGCTGCGGGGGTGTGACGAGGGCCTGCTCGAGCATAAACTTGAGACTGTAATGATCTGTGCGGACGCAGAAATCCCTGTCCTATAAGTACGAACGCCAATGTCGGATGGCCTTGGAGAGGCCGATGAGCTCCCTTTCGTAAGCTGCCAACTTGGCATGATGTACCGCAAGCTTTGGACTAAAAAATGCTACTGGATGGCCCTCCTGATGTAAGTCTGCGCCGATGCCCTGTCCCGATGCGTCGCACTCGATGACGAAGTCGGTGGAGAAGTCGGGAAGACGCAAGACGAAGGACGACGTGAGGGTGGATTTGAGGTTGTTGAAGGCGGTGTCGGCAAGGTCCGTCCAAATGAAGGCGTTCCGCTTGAGCATGTCGCTGAGTGGTGCCGTTATCTCGACGTAGCCCCTGATGAATCGCCGATAGTAGCCGGCATGGCCGAGAAAGCCCCGAAGAGCCCGCACGCTGGTCGGACATGGCCATTCGGCTACGACGGCCAGTTTGGTAGGGTCAGCCGCCACCCTGCTGCTGGAAATGATGTGCCCCAAGTAGGACACCTGCCGCTTTGCAGGTGGTCATCTTCAGGTGCGCAACTGGTGGTGGTGTAGTGTCTCGAACACTGTCTTGAGGTGGCGAATGTGCTCTTCCATGGAGGGGCTATACACAAGAATATCGTAGAAGAAAACAAGTACAAACTTCCGTAGAAAATGTTGGAATACCTTGTTTATTAGGGCCTGAAAGGTCTAAGGGACGTTGGTGAGGCCAAACGGCATTACGAGGAACTCGAAGTACCCGTGGTGCGTGCAGAAGGCTGTCTTGTCGATGTCCTCGTCCGCCATTCGAACCTGATGGTAGTCCGAGCGGAGGTCGATCTTGGAGAAGAAAGCTGCGCCATGGAGCTCATCGAATAACTCTTCCGCCACTGGGATTGGGAACTTGTCTTTGACGGTCTTGTCATTGAGTTGGCGGTGGTCCATGCAGAAGCGCCAAGTGCCGTCGGCCTTCCTGACGAGCAACACAGGAGAGGAGAAGGGTGATCGGCTGGCGCGAATGAGACCCTGCGCTAGCATCTCGTCGCATTGCCTCTCTATCTCGTCCTTCTGGCGGAATGGGTAACGGTATGGCCGAACCACGTTCGACTCAGTGTCTTCCCTGAGGCAGATGCGGTGATCACAGGAACGATGAGGCTGTAGTGTGGAGGGCAGCTCGAAGATAAATACGAAGTTGTGGATGAGGATATGGAGAGGTGGTTCGTCACTGGCATGGATGGCCGTGACCATGAGGGGCTGATCATCGTGACGGGAGAGGCCCGAGAGCAGGATGTCGCGGTCTTGGAAGGTGAAGCGCATGGTGAGGTGTCGGAAGTCCCACCCGATCTCGCCTAGTGTTTTGAGCCATTCGACGCCTAAAACGACGTCAAAACGGTCGAGAGGGATGACCATGAAGGGGGCTGCGATGGTATGGTCTGCCACTGTAAAGGTTAATATGCCGAGCTCCCCGAAGCAAGGCAGCTCCTTTCCGTTTGCAATCCGGACCGTTCTTGCTGCTCCTGGTGTCGTGCGCAAGCCGAGTCATTGCGCAGCATAGCAACTAACAAAGTTATGAGTACTCCCCGAATCAACTAAGCAAATAAGTAGCATCCCATGGATCTGAATGAGAAGCTGCATTGCCTCCCCTTTATGGCCATGGATGGCTAAGGCGGAGATTGACGGTCGGCCGTCCTCGTCGAACTCTTCCACTAAGAGACCGGCCTCTTCGTCTTCCGGTACCTCTAGATAAAAGAGGTACTTACAGCGGTGCCCGGGGGAGTAGGTCTCGTCGCAGTTGAAGCAGAGACCCTTTGCTTTGCGCTCGGTCATCTCAGCTACGTTGAGTCGACGGGAAACATGTCTGGGCTCCGACTTGTTACGCGCTTCTTCTTGCTTAGCGAAGGCACGCGTAACTGGACGATGGGACGAAGACGACGAAGAAGCCGTATGGTCTTGTGACCGGCCGGCCTTGGTGTTGCGCCTTGTCGCAGGCGCGGACGCTTCTCAGATCGGGAGAAGTACCGCCTATGTTTTTTATTAAAATTTTCTTTGATAATCTTCTCAAGAGAATTTTCACCTCTATATATAGATAGAGGATGGCTACAATTGCTAACCATAATTTGTTGAAAAGGAAACTAAATCATACTAATTATTGCTAATAGTATTACTAGTAATTTCTTTCCTTGAAAGAAAAGATATTATTAGTAATATTGCTAATAATATTTTCCTTGAAAGGAAACTAATTATTGCTAATAATATTGCCAAGTAATATTTTTTCTTTCAAGGAAAGACATTAATAGCAATATTGCTAATAATATCTTCCTTGAATGAAAACTAACTATTGCTAATATTACTAATAATATTGTCAAGTAATGTCGCCGGCTAGGTATGGTCAAACTTAGCCGGGTCTTGTGTGTCTTTCCCTTTGGCCGGTTTATGTGAGTAACAGGTATAGGTTCGTCCGAACCGAATAGGTATAGGTATTGTCAAGTAACGCTGCCGGCTAGGTATGAAAATTTTAAAACTATAGATTACAAATTTCTTTAAATTTAATATCCATATCTTTCAGTTTTATACTCCTATAATATTGTTTTGTACAACTTTAATCTTACCAACTTTTAAAATTTAGAATTTAAAGTATTCATTGTATCCAAAATCTAATACTATACATACGTAAAACTTGAATTATAACTAAGCAAGTTGTTTATGCATAACTTTAGATTTACCCAAATTTATATGGTAGAAATTTAAATTGTAAATCAAAAAAATTTAAACTATAGTACCTTTAATATAACTTAATTATCTGAGTATCCATTAATATAGTAAGTCATATTAGTAAACATTCCACAAAAGTAAAAACAAAATTAAATAGCTATATTATGTATCGGTGGGATGCATGTTTTTTTGTCTTGCTTTCTCTCTCTTCTCTCTCTCTCTCTCTCTCTCTCTCTCTCTATATATATATATATATATATATATATATATATAGATGGATCCATGAATTTAAACTGGGGTGGGCTGGACTAGGGTGGCCAACCCCAGCTATAAGCTGGATCCGCCCATATATATATATATATATATATATATATATATATATATATATATATATATATATATATAGACACACACACCCATAAAGATTCGAGAAACCAGATCGAAGGTTCATCCCTTGGGATACCACACCCGAGAATCCCCTTGGCACATTATGCACTTAAATATTAAAAGAGATGAGCCATGATATTCAGGTAGTGGTTGAATGAGAGCCGGACCTAGAGGAGCTTTACTAAAGCAAGAGGCTCGTAGTACCGATGGTTAGCTCGTATATAGCGTGTGATGGAGATCAGCCCGAGCACTGGATGGAGGAGTTGCATTAGATGCAAAATCAAGGATCACCGTGCAGAGTGCTAGACCGAGACACAATCCGAAGTAATATATGTAATAAAATATTTGAGCATAAGCCGGACAGTACATATAGACTTACCGTTGTTTCATTATATATATATATATATATATAGAGAGAGAGAGAGAGAGAGAGAGAGAGAGAGAGAGAGAGAGAGAGAGAGTCTTGCAGACAAGGACCAAAAAAACTGGATTGGAGGTTCATAATTCCCATGGACGCAATATGCCCTTAAATAATGATGGGATGGACCAAGAAATTCAGATAGCAGTTGACTAAGAGCCGAAACCGGAGGAATATACCTGGCGAGAGGATCATGGTACTTACAATTAAGCTTGAGCAGAGCGTACAATTGATATTTGTCCGAGTAGTGGATTGAGAAATGATGCAACATACCGAAAAATTGAGACCCGGACACATTTCAGGAAGATATGTAATAAAAAAAACATGAGTTTAAGTCGGACAATAGATGTACATATAAGCCATTGGCTCATATCCCATTTTTCGTATATATATATATATATATATATATATATATATATATATATATATATATACATGGTGGAATAATATAAATATTTAACCTCAACCTTCAGCACAAAGTAGTGGCATGGATTTAGCATGGTATTGGGGCAACCTAGGTTCAAATCTCTCTTCCACACATTTTAAGGTGATTTTACTAAAAAGTTATTCCACGATGTGAATGCAACTCTCCTGCCAAAATGGACATTCGACCTAAGGGGGTCTATTTGGATAATATAAATATTATATATATATATATATATATATATATATATAGGGAGACGAATTGTGTAATGGGAATCGGCACTCTAATAAAACTTCACAATTTAAAATTTTCTCACAAAGCATCGTAGCTTCATAATTTGGGGACATTTTCTTAACTAATATCGCAAGCTCCTTTCTTAAGTGAACTTTCTAGCTACTTTTTCTTAACTGATTTTGTAGCTCCTTGGTGGTTAAAAAAACTCACTTGAATACAAGTCCTACACCTCACTTCCAGGATATATATTTATATTTTCCAGTCCATGTTTTATTATGCCCACTTGGTTAATTTTTTTGCTTGTTTCATTAGGCGCAAAATCAGATGTGGGCACCTTCGTTGCTTCCGCCCCAACAGCCACAAGTGCATGAGAGGCCCAAAGAATATCCTGTTAAAAGCTGGAACCAGGGGACCGGTTCATTTCCTGGACAATGGCGCCAAGCATCACATATGTGGAGTGCAATTGGTCCCCAGTCTGAATTGCAGCAACGACTAGCATTTGAATTTGACAGGCCTCCAAATGCTGAAAAGCTTATTTCTGTGAGCCGGCCTTCTATTTCTAGTCAGGACAGAAGAATGCCAGATCTTCCTGAGAAACGAGCATCTAGCAGCCTTAGTCGCATCGTGCGTGACAGATATGGAAATGAAACCACAGGTTTGGAGTTTAGACCTACTTTTACATTTATATTTATCATAAAGAAGGAATTGCTGATTTCTTTACAAGATTTTGGCCACATTTTAGGAGATAATCAAATGTCGACAAGAAAAGGAGTGATTTCAGACCCCTGCACAAGCGGTTCTCCTGGAGTTAATTTTGAGACACATCCAAATTCAAATGGAAAGCCCTCCATTTTAAAGGGAGACCCGTCATCTTTAATTGGCTTGGCTTCTCCTTTGTCATCGCCAAATGGGGCAACTGATCTAGGCAAGCTCTCAACCACCCAGACCCAAAGGCAAACGGCTCCTCCATTGACAAAGCAAATATCTCCCAACCCTCATAATCAGAGTAATTCATGCGGTGAGATTCGAAATGGAAAATCCCATGCTGATGTCCGTACACGTTCTCAGTTGCTTCCTCGTTATTGGCCTCGGATAACAGATCAAGAACTACAGCAAATATCTGGAAAGTATCCATTTATCATAATCATCATCATTATTTTATTTTCATTTTTATTGACCTTTCATAAATGTCAATTTTTCAAATCTGAATTTCCACATATGAGGTCAGGGTTTCTGATATTTGACCTTTCTATTTGCCACAATTTTCTTTTACTGTACTTTAAGCTCAAACTCTGTCATCACACCCTTGTTTGAAAAGATGCTTAGTGCTAGTGATGCTGGTCGCATTGGACGTTTGGTGCTACCCAAAAAATGTGCTGAGGTACTTCCTTTGGCTTTAATTGTTATGAAGTCAGAACTTATTATACTATAGTCCTTTGTTGCAACTGGAATCCTGTTAAGTACATTCTCCCAGTACTTGTACTTATTGTTTGATTGGATGGTGTTGAAGTTTGTAAACAAGCTCCAAAATCTATAGGAGTTTCAGTATTCTGCTTCTTTCATTCATTCAGAAACAGGATGCAGTCGTTGCATGAAATGTACTTGTCATGCCTTTCATTTTAAAACCCATATAGTCCCAAATCAATGCTTCATTCATCTTAGACAACTGAAACAATGGCTTTGTAGCTCTTGCTTTCGTTTTGATTTCATCAGTGAGTGATTTTATTTGCTTAATTAATCGTGGCCTGATTCATAATAAAATTTCCAATATTTAGTCCATCTAAACTCCTCTGCAGGGTTGTCAAATTCTTTGGACCCCTCAACTTCTGCGAACTGGACCACTGGTTACATTCCCCCAAAATGTGCACCTCTGCAAGAGGAGGGAGGGAGGGAGGGAGGAGTTGGGGGGTGGGGGTTTGTTCTCTTCCCACTACTCTGGAATTAGAGTACCACCTAGGTCTTAAGAACTGTTTTGTAACATCGTCATGATCCAAGCCTTCTGCTATTATAGTGAGTTGGCTATGGAGCATAAGAATGCAACATAAAAGAATTGACAATTTTTATGTCTGACTATTGATCTGATCTCAATCCTCTATGTTGGTGCCAGATTACTACATGTCAACCCTTTATGTTGGTCCCATTTTCCTACCCACATTGCTATGAGCATAAGAGGGCATGAATCCATGACATAAAACCTTGACGTCCAATCGGCGAGTACGATCTACCTTTTAACTATTCAGTTTAAGCTCTTGCAACCAAGGAGTACCGTCGAAGTTCCCCTAGAATATGAAGAGTCTACACGAAGAGGTTTATTGATACAATTTGATATAAGTAATTGCATTCATCTCTGTGACATCAAGCTGAGGCATCAAACGGAATGACATTCCCATAAATGAAGGGCATTGGCAATGAAAATAACCCACATACAAAATCAAGTGAGCTAAAGTGCATATAAAAGAGTTACATGAAAATAATCAAAATGAATCACTGCCCAGATGCTGCTGAAACCCTAAGAAAAGCCAAAAGGAAGCAATTTTTTTATAGAAAACATACAATAGAACAACCAAGTAAAGAAAAATTTAAGAAAGCTAGAAAAAAAATAGTAGAAAATGGATGAACATAGTTAATAATTGAAGAAATAAGAGTCTCTCTCATTTTAATCAAAACTAATCACTACCCAGATGCTGAACCCCCCCAAAAGCTGAAAATTAAGCCACACTTTTACAAAAAACATGATAGAACCAGTGTTCCATTCCACGATTCTGCGGGCGAGTACTCGTCTTAGTACTCAAAAGCGGCCAAGACCGTAGAAATTTAAGAAAGCGTGGCCGAGTAAGCGGTCGCTCTCTTACTTGGTCTGCTAAATGATTAACCGAGTGCTTAATGATAAACTGTTGATCAATCGGTACTTGGCATGCTAAATGATTAATTGTGCGCTTAATGATAAATTGTTGATCAATCGGTTACCGAGTTAGGTTAACGGGTCAAGTTGACATACACACCCGCTATCCTGTCCCATAGATTGGGCATGATTGATGAGGATTCCTCGAAGGAAAGAGAAAACAATCCATTGCACTGACAAAGGAAAATGTGAGTATCCGTATCGTGTTTGTACCCATACGTGTCCCTACTCCCTACATGCAACATAGGTGACTACTTATAGTACCTATATTGTCACTCCCCTATCCCGTATACTTGGAATATACTCACGATTGACGCACTTTTGCTTGGGATTTCCTCTTGGCGCACTTTGGATATACTTAAGTGCACGGTTGAATGGAAGTTTGGCGCACATTGGCTAATATTGATGGTGTGGTGGTGGTAGGTAGGGTATGTTTCTTGGATTTTTTGGAGAGATCCGACGGTTCACCATCAACCCCTTGTGTGTGTGTGTATATATATATATATATATATATATATATATATATATATATATATATCCTTGTTCTCATTCTCTCCCCTCACTTGTTCGTTTCTCTTATTTTGTTCTTGGTTTATTCATAGGCAAGTACATATTGCAAATATGAAGAAACATGATCGGCTATAGTTTTATTCTTAGTATTTGTTGTTGTAATTAGTTTATAGTAGTATTCTGATTATAGTTAGTTCTTGGGATTTTTAGATTTGAGGTGGTTAATGGTTTTATCTTGATTTTATTATGAGTTTCATGAGTATATTTTTTTAGGGAATGATCCCCTAAAATTGAGATATTTTTAAAAGATATTGTTCCTTGATTTCGAGCTTGGATTTTTTTCTTGATTTCTGGTTCTTGTTGCTTGAGGATTGGAGCACTGTCATAGTCTCGAGCTTGAGCTCTGAGTGCATCAAATGGTGGTCGGTTGGAGAAGAACAGTGACAAGAAGTACACAAGAGGATTTGTACTATGGGCACGTGTTGAATGTGACCCGCATTCCATACTCGTGCGTACTTTAAGAGTACTGTCAATTTCTTGCAAAAGTATGTCAAAGGGATGATTTTTTTAGAAAAAAATCTTCTTGACGTACTATTGGAAGATTTTAGCCTTTGGCGCACAATTGAGGTATTATCGAATGTACCAAACAAAAGTGCGCTAGTCTACTTTTCAACGCACTTTTAATCAATTAGCAGACCGACGCACAATTGACACATTGTGCATTAACTATCATAAGTTCGTCGCTCTTATAAACACAACCCTTGGCGCATTTTCTGAACGCTCAACGCTTGGCGCACTTTCGATGGATTAATAAATAACCCGACGCACTTGTTAACTCTTGGCGCACTCTTGCTCGGTTCAGCCTCGATAAGCGAGCTTTGACTTTGTTACGTCTCGATTCCCGAGGCCCTCGACTGTCGCACCGTCTTGGGACTTGTGTTTTGTCTTGTAGTTGTTTTACACTTGCATAGTGCGTCACTTCTTATTCTCGTAACTTTTGCTTTGTGCGTCAGTTTGCTTGCATGAGTATAGTGCGCCTATTCTTGTAATTCTTGATTTGTGCGCCATATCTTTCTGCTGCTCTATTATCGATTTTGGGCGCCATGTTATAGACTTTTGCGCCATGACTTATGTGACCTAGTGTTATAGGTTAGTGCGTCACTATTCCTAACTAGCCTATATTTGACATTTGCAAAGTGTGTCGACCCAGGACTTTTTGTGATTGATTGTGCATGCATGGGTCCTGTTGTGCACTTGATGCCTATTCTAGATTAGTTGAGATTGGCCATGATTGATGATCTATAATCCCAGAATTTGAGGAATTGATGAGGCATTTATGACCGTGACTCGATCATATGAGATTTGAGATCCCTGATTAATTGTGACCCCTGACCTGATCAAACATGATTTATGTGACCAACTAATAGGTTTGGTATCCTGACTTGGTTATTGTATTCGTGCCGATACATTTATCCTGCTCGCATGTTTATAAATGCTATATTGTACACTGAGTGTGGGACATTGGCCAACATGTACACTGAATGTGACATGATGATTCCTGCTCGGTGCATAATATTATATTCTTGAATTATTGGCACGAAAATGATAATTGGTCAGAACCATATCGTGGCTAGGTTCTTCGTCTTCGATCTCTCTTCGCAACGGAAGTATAATGTTTCTCTCGGCTCATGCGGTCATTGATTCAGTCAGGTTGCTTGTTTGAATGTTGCATCTACATTTGGATGAATCCAGACTTGACTCCTTATATGAAATGGATTCGTATCAAATGTGCCCGTACTCTGTACGACATTATTAAGGGGAATGTTCCTGTGGCCACGACATGTAATTTCATATTACGGTAGGGTTAATCAGGTAACATAAAAGCTGATTAGAATATAGGGAGGGAATGACATCTCGAGATTGTGCGTGATGGGCCGTCCCATGATAATTTTTATGGCGTACAAGGCTGGCCATCACGGATATTGTATATCATCCGCATGTATGGGAGTGCAATATTTGACCTTTTTATATTTAAGACCGAGCCAAGATTTTTCTTATAGAAAGGTTGGAACTGTTACTGATTTATTAGCGCGGTGGCCCTACGGGGAACTGGTGCGACAATTAGCGCGGTGACCCATGGGGAAGTGGTGTGATCATGATCTCCTGCTTGTATAATATTGGCTCGGTTAGTCCTGCTCGACATGGCACGATCTGAGGATGCTTATTATCATTATATCTGGGATAATCCCAGATTCCACATAACAAGCCGTAATATTGTTTGGTCGTCCTAACCTGACTTGGTTGTGATTGTAATTGTGCTAGTAGCTTAAGGACATTGACTGTCATATTATGGTGTTGAACTTCTGTCCTTGTTTGGTTGGGGAGTTGGGTCATTATGCTACGATGGAATATGGACCGAACTACAACACAGAATTCTAGCTTGACCATAATCATGGGACGTATCTTATCTTGGGTGACATGACATTTTCTGTCCTTGTTTGGTGAAGCAGTGCCACATTATCCCAAAGATGGAGCACACGCCAATGATTTTTGGCTTTGCACTATGTGCTTGATCTGGTTTTTGTTTCTTCATTCGTGCTTCCTTGTAGTACTTGCTATTTGGGGTCTAATTCCACTGGTTTTGTATGGCCAGGTTTAGAGCCAGCACTAGAGGATTCAGCTTATCCCCCTTACGATGACGCGCACCAGACGGATGATCGCTGAAGGGCATGAGTGGGTTTCTTGATCACTGCTCGTCTTGTACATTCTACTCTTTTGAGCGTTTAGCCACCGATACTTGTTAGCCGGCTTGTCTGGACATCAGTTCCTTTTTACATAACTGTAATATAATTAGACTGCAGCTGATCTCGGTTATGTAACTATTGACATTTTGCTAGTGTAACATTTTGATGGCTTGATCTCTAGAACATTTCGATGGAGCGTTTGGGACGTCTTACGACTTTATCTCACATGTTCTATGTTGTTACTTGCTTGAATGATTGAGACATAGTTGTTCTGAGACCCTAGGAGACTTAATTGTAACATGCACCCCCTTGTCTTTCTACAGCCGTGACCGTCGTACGACATTCTGTACCTTGTACGGGGGAGCTGACAATGTCCGTCTCCGTATTCCGGTACTGGGGCGTGACAAGGTTTTAGTGGTGGCCCATGCAAGTCTGATTTTTCAGACTTGTGGGATGTCATGATCATAGGAGTCTCAGTCAAACATGTTCCTTATTGAATTCCTGAATCCTTTCTTCTCGATACTCAGCTTGAACCATTTGATTGATTGTTTCTCTGTTCCTTACCGTCCTGTTCTTGATGTCTTTTGCCCCCTTTCTTCCAGGGCTTCCCTATCTTCGGTTGTCGGATCATCAGGGGCATCGAGGCAACCAGTAGGTCCGGACGAGATGGGACAACAACGAAAGGCAGTGTTTCTCCAGGACCCGGTTCGGCTCGAGCCAGTGGTTGGGCCCCCAGGTGAGGCAGTGGCAGAAAATATTGAACAACCTACTCCAGAGGTTCCGGCTCCCCCAGTAGTGCCAGCAATGCCAGCAGCACTTGATACCCCATTTTTATTAGAGATCATCAGGGGGATGATGGCCGCACAACATCATCGGATGACGGTACAACAACATCAGCAACTCCAGCAGTAGGAGCAGAATGTATTATTGAACTAGGTGTTGCAAACAGCTAGAAAGAGGCCGAATGATAGATTCAGGGGCGTCAGTTAGATTCTGTCGACTTAATCCCTGGTACTTTGATGGTACGGAGGATGCCATCACGGCAGACGATTGACTCCAGGATATTGAGGGTATTCTAGCGGCGGCTAAGGTTCCAGCTGAGGAACAGGTTGACCAAGTTCAGTTGCAACTTCAGGATCTCGCCGGGGATTGGTGAGAGCGACAGAGAAGGTCGGCTTGAGGCAACCTATTTCTTGGAATGATTTTAGGATTTGGTTCAGAATGAAGTATTTTGGAGTCGTGTCCAGTTTGAGTTGCAGCAAAGGTTTATTAACCTCAAGCAGTCCGGTAGAACAGTGGACGGCTACGCAGCGGAATTTAGCCGACTGAGTAGATTTGCACCAACAATGGTGGCAACAGAGCCAGATAGGGCAATGAGGTTCCAACAAGGACTTCATCTGAAAATTCTACAGTTGGTAGAGGGACACAACTACCAGACTTTTGATGACGTATTAGTGGCAGCCAGGAGGCACGAACTAACTTTTCAAAGGATGACATCGAGGATAGGAGGCCAGAAGAGGTCTCATGCACAGAGCATTGGAGGAGGAGCATCGCCCCGAACGTCAGCACCATCTCATGGCGTTCGTGTTCGTGACAGCACCGCACAGGGCGGTAGTTTCAACAGTAACGACACTAGCTTGGCAACAACAGCCGAGGCACCAGCAGCAACAGAGCCAGTCAGTATCAACATACTGTACGTATTGTGGCAAGGGAGGCCATACTAGGAGTGATTGTAGGGCAGCAGATGGGTTGTGCCTGAGATGTGGTTGCCCCGATCATAGGATTGCTACATGCCCATTGATGCAAAGGTCAGGGGGACCAGCACCCCAATTTCCTGCATTGCCAGCACCAAGAGCAATGCAACGCGGAGAACCAGCATTGGCGGTAAGGCCGTTAGCTCAGCGACCGTTACCAACGCAAGCTCAGATGTATAGGCAGCATCAACATCAACACCAGCATCAACAACAACAAGGACAACAGAGACCATGACAGCGCCACCAGGGAAGGCAGCAGCAAGGAGCTCGACAAGGCCAAGGGCAGGCATTCACCTTGTCTCTGGAAGAGGCTTTGGCATCAGGTGACGTGGTGGTAGGTAATTTTTCTGTCGCATCTTTTTCTGCTATAGCATTAATTGATTCAGGAGCTTCACATTCATTTGTATCTACACAATTTGCGACACATGTTGATTGGAGTTCGAGACGTTGCTAGAGAGGCTAATTATACTCACTGGTAATGGGCTTGTAAAAGTTAGTAGGGTGTGCCTAGACTGTTCATTCGTAGTGTGTGACCACCTATTATCTACGAAGTTGATTGAGTTTCCAATGGGTAACTTTGATGTTATCTTGGGCATGGACTGGCTGAGAGACAATCATGCTACGATAGATTGTCATAGGGGTAGAGTGTTATTCCGTGTTCCTGGTTTGGAAGAATTTACGCTCGTGAGGTCTACGAGAGACTAGCATGAAGGAGTCACGGCGATAGCAATGAAAGGAGAACTGATATCCAAGATAGTTGAATTCATGGATGTCTTTCCCGAAGAACTTCCAGGATTGTCGCCGGTTCGAGAGGTAGAGTTCAATATAGAGTTGATGTCAGGAACGAAACCTATATCTCATAAGGTTTACCAGATGTCACCTTCTGAACTTTACTAGTTGTATCAACATGTTGAAGAGTTGAAGGCAAAAAAAATTATTCGTACCAGCGGGTCACCCTGGGGAGCCCCAGTAGTTTTAGTGAAGAAGAATGATGGATCGACCCGACTATGTATTGACTATAGGCAGTTGAATGCAGTGACGGTAAAGAACAAGTATCCCTTGCCAAGGATTGATGACATGCTTGATCAGTTGAGTGAAGCCAGAGTATTCTCTAAGATTGATCTGCGATCCAGATATCATCAAGTGCGAGTACGGGAAGAAGACATACCGAAGACAACATTCAGGTCACAATATGGACATTACGAGTTCTTAGTGATGCCATTCAGATTGACCAATGCACCAACATTGTTTATGGATTTGATGAACCGTATTTTCATGTCCTATTTATATCAGTTTGTGGTTGTGTTTATTGACGACATCCTGGTGTACTCTTGTAATAAAGAACATGAAGAGCATCTCAGGAAAGTGTTGCAGACTTTAGGAGCACCAGTTGTATGCGAAACTTAGCAAGTGCGAGTTCTGGTTAGATCACATTTCATTCTTAGGACACATCATCTCAGGAGCAGGAGTATTAGTGGATCCCAAGAAAGTCGAAGCGGTAGAGAATTGGCCAGTTCAGAAGACCGTGGCAGATGTGCGCATTTTTCTTGGATTAGTAGGGTACTACAGGAGGTTTGTGTCAGATTTTGCAAGGATCTCTGCACCAATGATCCGGTTGACTCGAAAGGACATTAAGTTTGTATGGTCAGCGGAATGTGATGCAACTTTTGAAGAACTGAAGAAAATGTTGATCTCGGCACAGATCCTGACACTTCTAGTAGGATCATGAGGGTTCACAGTGTATTGTGATGCATCAGGGAAGGATCTTGGATGTGTTTTGATGCATGGGAGAGTGATAGCATATGCATTACGTCAGCTTCGGGATCACGAGAAGAATTACTCGACTCACGACTTAGAGTTGGCAGCAGTGGTATTCACGCTCAAGTTGTGGAGGCATTACTTGTACGGTGATCGGATAGAAATATTTACAGACCATAACAATTTAAAATACGTATTCACCTAGAAGGATTTGAACATAAGGCAGAGAAGATGGCTGGAATTGCTGAAGGATTATGACGTGGAATTTCAATACCATATAGACAAAGCCAATGTAGTAGCAGATGCTCTTAGTAGGAGGGGTGGTGCATTTTTTTGGACAACGCAAAAACATATCCTAGAAGATCTTCGAGAGATGGACATTGAGATAGTGTTTCCACAAGATGAGGAAGTCTTGGCTAGTTTATAGATACAGTCTACTTTGGTAGACATGATCGAGGAAACTCAGGCATAAGATTCGCGGATCCAGAAGTTACGAGCAGAATGTGAGTCGGGACTCAAAAAATAGTTGACTATTCACAACAATGGGACATTGAGGCTTAGAACTCGTCTCTGTGTACCGAGTGGGAATATACGATAAGAGATCATGACTGAGGCCCACAATTTCCAGTATTCTATCCATCCTGACGGCACAAAGATGCATCAAGATATTAAACAACTCTTCTGGTGTAACGGGATGAAGTGAGAGATCGCACGTTTTGTATCCCGATGCCTGATATGTCAACAAGTGAAGACAGAGCAACAGAGGCCGGTAGGATTGTTACACCCTCTTCCCATTCCGGAGTGGAAATGGGAGCATGTTACTATGGACTTTGTGATCAGTTTACCTAGATCCCCGATCGGACGAGATGCAGTTTTGGTGATAGTGGATCGTCTCACTAAAGTGGCACATTTTCATCCGTTCAGAATTGGACAGTCTACAGAACAATTGGCAGATATGTATATACAGAAAATTGTGAGACAACATGGTGTACCAATGAGCATAGTGTCAGACCGAGATTCGAGGTTCACTTCTCATTTTTGGAAAAGCTTGCATGAGAGATTGGGTACTAAGTTAAAATTTAGTACGACATATCACCCTCAGACAGATGGACAGTCTGGGAGAACTATCCAGACCTTGGAGGATATGTTATGAGCCTGCACCCTAGACTTTCGTGGATCATAGAAGAAACACCTGCACTTGGTGAAATTCTCGTATAACAATAGTTATCAGGCCAGCATCCAGATGGCACATTTTGCGGCATTATATGGAAGAAAGTGCATGTCACCGTTAGCTTGGGATGACATTGGTGAGAGAAAGATGTTGGGCCCAGAATTGATTACTCAGACTGTGAAAGTTGTCAAGCAGGTCAGAGAGTGGCTGCGAGTTGTGCAGGATCAACATCGCCATTGGACATATCAGCATCGTATGCCTCTAGAGTTTTGTCGGCGACTACGTATTTTTGCGGATTTCGTCCACCCGTGGAGTCATTAGATTCGGGGTTCGCGGGAAGCTTATTCCACGATACGTTGGGCCGTTTGACATTCTCGAGCGGGTAGGGGATGTTGCTTATCGCCTTGTCCTTCCGCCTTCGCTTTGTGAGGTGCATGACGTAATTATGTGTCTCAGTTGCGTAGGTATGTCCCAGACTAGAGCCATGTCCTCGACTATTCTGAGCTAGTCGTGGGTACCGACTTATCTTACGAGGAACAGTCCGTATCCATTTTGGACCGAAGAGAGAAGGTACTCAAGAACCGGACTATCCGCCTTGTCCCCTTGTCCGTGTTGCTTGGGGGCACCACTCTTTGGGGTAGTCAACGTTGGAGCGCGATGACGATGTTCGGTTATGGTATCCACACTTATTTGACTTGCAAGATATATTTCTTCATATGCCTTTTTCCATTTCCGTGACCACTGATCACCTTGCTAGAGTGCTATTAATATTGCTATGTATATATTATTTGGTTTGCTTGTATATTGTCTGTGATTGCTTGCATCTAGATGTGCTTGACCTGATGTCTCTAGTGGCTTTAGTCCTGAAATTTTGAGGACAAAATTTTTCTAAGGTGAGTAGAGTTGTCATTCCCCTATCCGGTATACTTGGAATATACTCAAGATTGACGCACTTTTGCTTGAGATTTCCTCTTGGCGCACTTTGGGTATACTTCAAGTGCACGATTGAATAGAAGCTTGGCGCATATTGGCTAATATTGGTGGTGTGGTGGTGGTAGGTAGGGTGTGTGGCTTGGATTTTTTGGAGAGATCCGACGGTTCACCATCAACCCCTTGCATATATATATATCCTTGTTCTCATTATCTCTTCTCACTTGTTCGTTTCTCTTATTTTGCTCCTGATTTCTTCGTAGGCAAGTACATCTTGCAAATATGAAAAACATGATCGGCTATAGTTTTATTCTTAGTATTTGTTGTAATTAATTTCTAGTAGTATTCTGATTATAGTTAGTTCTTGGAGTTTTTAGATTTGAGGTGGTTAATGGTTTTATCTTGATTTTATTATGAGGGTTTTTATGAGTATATTTTAATGATCCCCTAAAAATGAGGTATTTTCAAAAGATGTTCCTTGATTTCGAGCTTGAATTTTTTTCTTGATTTCTGGTTCTTGTTGCTTGAGGATTGGAGCACTGCCATAGTCTCGAGCTTGAGCTCTGAATGCATAAAATGGTGGTTGGTTGGAGAAGAACAGTGACAAGAAGTACACATGAGGATTTGTACTATGGCCACATGTTGAATGTGATCCGCATTCCATGCTTGTGCGTACATTAAGAGTACTGTCAATTTCTTACAAAAGTATGTCAAAGGGATGATTATTTTAGAAAAATATCTTCTTGGCGAAATTTTGGAAGATTTTAGCCTTTGGCGCACAATTGAGGTATTATCGAATGTACCAAACAAAAGTGAGCTAGTCTACTTTTCAATGCACTTTTAACCAATTAGCAGACCGACGCACAATTAATACATTGTGCATTAACTATCAAAAGTGCGCCGCTCTTATACACACAACCCTTGGCGCATTTTCTGGACGCTTAACGCTTGGCGCACTTTCGATGGATTAATTACTTGGCGCACTTGTTAACTCTTGGCGCACTCTTGCTCGGTTCAACCTCGATAAGCGAGCCTTGACTTTGGCACGTCTCGATTCCCGAGGCCCTCGACTGTCGTGCCGTCTGGGGACTTATATTTTGTCTTGTAGTTGTTTTGCACTTGCATAGTGCGCCACTTCTTATTCTCGTAACTTTTTCTTTGTGCGCCAGTTTGCTTGCATGAGTAGAGTGCGCTTATTCTTATAATTCTTGATGTTGTGCACCATATCTTCCTGTTGCTCTATTATCAATTTTGTGCGCCATGTTATAGACTTGCGCCATGATTTCTGTGACCTAGTGTTATAGGTTAGTGCGCCACTATTCCTAAGTAGCCTATATGTGGCACTTGCAAAGTGCGTTGATCCATGACTTTTTGTGATTGATTGTGCATGCATGGGTCCTGTTGTGCACTTGATGCCTATTCTAGATTAGTTGAGCTTGGCCATGATTGATGATCTATAATCCCAGAATTTGAGGAACTTATGAGGCATTTATGACCGTGACTCGATCATATGAGATTTGAGATACCTGATTAATTGTGACTCCTGACCTGATCAAACATGATTCATGTGACCAACTGATAAGTTTGGTATCCTGACTTGGTTATTGTATTCGTGCCGATACACTTGTCCTGCTCGCCTGTTTATAAAGGCTATATTATACACTGAGTATGGGATATTGACCAACATGTACACTGAATGTGACATGATGATTCCTGCTCGGTGCATAATATTATATTCCTGAATTCTTGGCACGAAAATGTTAATTGGTCAGAACAATAGTGTGGCTAGGTTATTGCTTGTTTGAATGTTGCATCTATATTTGGGTAAATCCAGACTTGACTCCTTATATGAAATGGGTTCGTATCAATTGTGCCCGTACCCTGTACGACATCATTAAGGGAAATGTTCCTGTGGCCACGACATGTAATTTCATATTACTGTAGGGTTAATTAGGTAACACAAAAGCTGATTAGAACATAGGGAGGGAACGACATCCCGAGATTGTGCGTGATGGGTCGTCCTGTGATAATTTTTATGGCCTGCAAGGCTAGCCACCACGGATATTGTATATCATCTGCATGTAGTGGAGTGCAATATTCGACCTTTTTATATTTCAGATCGAGCCAACATTTTTTTTATAGGAAGGTTGGAACTGTTACTGATTTATTAGCGTTGTGGTCCTACGGAGAACTGGTGCGACAATTAGCCCGGTGACCCATGGGGAACTGGTGCGATCATGATTTCCTACTTGTATAATATTGGCTCGGTTAGCCCTGCTTGACATGGCATGATATGATAATGCTTATTATCATTATATCTGGGATAATCCCAGACTCCACATAACAAGTCGTAACATTGTTTGGCCGTCCTAACTTGACTTGGTTGTGATTGTAATTCTGCTAGTAGCTTAAGGACATTGACTGTCATAGTATAGTGTTGAACTTCTGTCCTTGTTTGGTTGGAGAGTTGAGTCATTATGCTACGATGGAATATGGACCGAACTACAACACAGAATCCTAGCTTGACCATAATCATGGGACGTATCTTATCTTGGGTGACATGACATTTTCTGTCCTTGTTTGGTGAAGCAGTGCCATATTACCCAAAGATGGGGCACGTGCCAATGATTTTTGGCTTTGCACTATGTGATTGATCTGGTTTTTGTTTCTTTATTCGTAATTTCTTGTGGTACTTGCTATTTGGGGTCTAACCCTACTAGTTTTGTATGGCCAGGTTTAGAGCCAGCACCAGAAGATTCAGCTTATCCCCTTATGATGACGCGCACCAAACGGATGATCGCTGAAGGGCACGAGTGGATTTTTTGATCAGTGTTCGTTTTGTACATTCTACTCTTTTGGCCGTTTAGCCACCGAACTTATTATATATCATATGAGAAAATCTTGTTTCGATGATTGGATTAAAAAGACTTGGATTGTGGCGTAATGCGATAGATTCGAGGCTTGGAGTGCAATGTGGTTCAATATGTTCACGCTTGCTTCGGGTTTGAGTAGAACAAATTGCATGCTTAGTTCCTCTATAAGTTGGATATAACTTCTAGTACATTTGCTTGAGTTGAATGCTTGCATGCTTAGACTGCTTTACTGCTTTCCTTAACATGTCATACCTCTGCCATGAAATGAATCTAGGATTCAAGTAGAAAGATCACCATATAACTGTTTGTATTCACTATCTACTTAGTGTTGGTTTAGACGAGTGGGTTATCCCGCTCACCAGTACGTCTGTCTACTGACCCACGTTTGTGGACATTATTTTCAGGTACGCAGGTGTAGTGGCTCAGCTTGAATATACGGAACATGATGTATGGAACGGTAAGTACCTTTGTGGGCAAGAGAAAGAACAAGAGTGTTGTATCTCCTTCGTGGCATTCTCCTTTGTAACATTTTTATTTGGATCATTTGAGAGCTTTGCTGCGTATACTCTAATGTGTGCTTGGTACACAATACTTGACTTTCGCTGCAACTTGGTTGTTTCGATGATAACCATGACGTTTGACGTCATCGCCTTGTGCGAGCACAACTCCAGGCTCGCACGACATCACGTCCCGATGAGAACGATTGTCCTGCGGGAGCGCTGCAACGTGGTGATTCACATTCAGCGGGGATGATCGAACATGCGAAAGATTGGGACATGACAGATACTGTTCACTTGGGTGATGACTCGATTTGTGAGGTCGCCGGTGAAGGACAATAGATATTAAGATGCATATGACATGGTGTGCAGGCTTGGTAGGAGTAAAATATGTACCGAAGATGCGCAAGAATCTCATATCGTTGGACGCATTAGATTTTGCGGGTTGTGATTTTTCTGCGAGAGGTGGAGTTCTAAGGGTGACTTTTGGTTGCATCGTGCTTGTGAAGGGAGAAAAATACGATAATATTTATCGACTGGTAGGAGATACTGTTCGAGGTGGTGCTCCTATGATTTTTGCGGTGATGGGGTTAGATATCTTGGATGGTTTTTTTGTAGTTGATCAACCTTCCATGGCTCGAGAATAGTGAGTCAGATTTATTGATTCTGGTGTGACGACGGTTATTTCGGAATACTCTAACGTGGGCGATATAGCAAAGAAGAAGTGCGAATTCGATTCGGGCTCGAGTTCGGAGTCTATTTAAGACTAGGCGACTGGTGCCTCAGGGAAAGGAGGTGGTTTGTGAGATCAAGACCACTATTAGAGGTTAGAGGTTGCTAGATGCTTGTTGAATTGGATGATGAATATAATCCAATGTGGTGATTGTTAGGATTGACTCATATTAGGAATTCTAATGATAATATAATTGGAACAAAGTCCTAGTCCTACTTAGTCAATGATTTCTAAATATGGAAACATATGTTATGCCTGTATAGGATTGGATTTCTATGTATGGACACATGTCATGCTATATAAAGGGGCCTAAGGTTTCTTGTGTAGATAGTGAATTATGCTCAAGGAAAGGTGTTGGGTACCTACCAATAGGTTGAGAGAAAGAAATAAGAAATAGAGAGATCGAAGAAGAGATTAATTAGGTTTCTCAGATCTTCTTAGATGTAATGTCTGGAAAAAAATTGTGTTCTCTTTGTGTACTTTCTTTGATAGTTGGGGTTACGAAGTTGTAGCGATCTTGTAAAATCTTGTATCCTTATTTAGTAGTGACTTCGCCCTTCCGGTGCGGTTAGAGTTTTTCACTTAATTCTTGTGTCTATCTTGAATTTTGTGATCTTTATTTTTTGCATAATTCAACCACTGTGTTTGGCTTGCGGGTATTGGTTCATCGTGAACGCTCATCTTGGAGAACACTTTCTTCTTTTATTCCCAATAGACTTGTTATGGACAAGTTAAATTGGTACAAAAGAACTACTGGCAATAGGATGAAATATATGATAACAAAAACTTGTTGACGTGGGATGAAGGCCTATTAAGTCCCGTTTCACATCACTTGTATCCTATCATTTTGTGGTTGTCGTGGCTTGTTGGCAATCTATTAGAAAGTTGATACATTGGTTGGTTTTGTAGTGCTCTTAATGTCATCTGTGATTTATGCTTCATTGGTCATATGGTTCATTCATATTTGCTATTATATTTTGAAGTGTCTTTCTCTGCCATATTGAGTTTTATACGAGTTTTCTTACTGCTTTTATGTTGTTGTTAAAGTTTGTCATTTATAATGTCAAGCTTGTCTTAAGTAGGAGATAGTTGATTATAGTAGAATGCTATAAAAATTGATGGCTATCACAAACAGGCATACTTCCCAGCAATTTCTCATCCAGAAGGACTTCCTTTAAAAGTACAAGATGCTGGTGGCAAGGAATGGACATTTCAGTTTCGTTTTTGGCCAAATAATAATAGCAGGATGTATGTTTTGGAGGGGGTTACTCTGTGCATTCAGTCAATGCAATTACAAGCAGGTGACACAGGTACATCTTTAGATTCCTCCTCTCTTTCTCCTCTCCCTCCTCCCTTGAAAATTGTAGCAGTTAGTTTACCAATTCCCGTGCCTCAGCTTCCAATTTGTTATAATCTTCTATTGTCACAGTTGGTTGATGTATTCTACATTTTACTAAATGTGCCTTCTACAATTTCCCCCCAAAATTTGGGATAATGGTTTGTTATTGTTGTTGTTGTGTCTTCTACAATTTATGTCCTCAGTGAAGTGTGGTTTGTATTTTTCATTACTGCTTTACCTTTTATATTCTTTCATCAATTTCACCTACTTCTGGAATGTTGAAGAATTGGTGCTGCATATACCTCTGGCATGTTGAAGAATTGGTTTGGGGACTTAACATTCCTATTGTTTATATTCTAGTTTGATTCTTCTTCTGATACATGGGTTGTGATGCAATACTAAATTAATCAAGTTGTTTTCTTTACCTTTTGTCTGCATTCCTCTGTTTCTTTTCAATTTTAATTTGTCATCCCTAAGCAGATTGAATACTGCTTTGGGGGTTGCAGTAATACTGTTTTTCTCTCGCTCAGGCTGTTTCCTTCTGGTACATGATATAAATTGGAAACATTTAGAAAACCCCACCTTATCATTCTGTTGTGTTTCTTCTTCTGTGATGGCCATATTATTCTGCTTGTACCATGATGAATTTTATCAGGCAATATATTTTTGTTGACTTGTGTAAGATAATGATTTCCCTCTAACTAGAACTAACAAGAAATGTGTGTTTGCAGTAACATTTAGTCGGATAGATCCGGAAGGGAAACTAGTCATGGGATTTAGGAAGGCTTCCGGTATCTCAACTGAACAGGTAATGAACTATAAGTTAGATAATCGCATATCCTACATATCTTTTGAAAGAAATCTTAGATGTAGAATTTGGGCTGTCTATCCACTATTTTTTACATTTAGGGAAACATTTTGGAGTTATCCTAACTTAAGGTATGCCGGTTTTGTTCATTCTATTATATGTGCATACTTATATTTTCTCATGTGTTCTTTCCAGGTTTTAATGTATGGTAATTACTTACAGACATAATACAAATTGTTTCGATATGCTTTTGTTAATGCTTTAGCATACTTCTTCTTTTAATTACATATTTGTCAGTCACCTCAATAGAAAAGTATGAGAATTTTTATATTATCTAATCTATGCTTCATATGTAGTTAAATAAATCAATGCCTAATGTTTAATGTTGTTATGCACATCATTAATTAGTCAAGTGACTTTAAGTTGGCTAATAGGTGAACTTGGATATACATGAGTGGTTTCTTAATGAAAGGTAAGGACAATACAGCAATTTCATATATTTATCATATTTGTTTTTAACGTTTGCAGTAGTTCTTATGATCCCTTGTAATCTTAAACTATGCTTTTTATACAAACTGGTCATACGATGAGGCTGGATAATTCATAGATATTAAAGTTTACCTTCTCAGTCAATAATTTTTTTTATCAATTAACAGGACATCCAAACAGTCAAAACTGGAAATGGTTTCTCAACACCTCCAGAGGTTAATAAACACACTGCTGATGCCACTGCAAATGTTTCTCCTGGGCCTCAAAATGGCA
The DNA here is from genome assembly GCA_036927795.1 of Iris macrosiphon. Classification (NCBI taxonomy): domain Eukaryota; kingdom Viridiplantae; phylum Streptophyta; class Magnoliopsida; order Asparagales; family Iridaceae; genus Iris; species Iris macrosiphon. The sequence continues at coordinate 113,377 of JAYESA010000256.1, forward strand.
GCACAGAATCAAAGAACCCAGTCAATGCAGCAGATCAATTCAACTCGTCTAAATTTGAGACAACAGGATTTATACAAAAAGATTGCTCTAATGCTAAGTCTTCACCAGACCCTAGTAAAAGGAAAAGTGGCGCTTTTGGTTCCAAAAGTAAACGCCTACGGATTGAGAATGAGGACTCTATTGAGTTGAAAATAACATGGGAAGAGGCTCAGGAACTGCTCCGACCACATCCTAATGATGTCCCCAGTGTTGTTGTCATTGAAGGTCATGAGTTTGAAGAATATGAGGTATGCCATTTTGGAGTAATTATTCAGTTTCCAATCTATACTCACAATTATGTTATTATAGCCTTTTTTGCTGCTCTTATGGTATATCTACATTGCACTAGTCTGCATTCAGTTGTATATATTGTTTATTTTACACCTAAAGATCATATAACAGGTAAAACCAGAAACTAAGGGTAAAGTTTAAAATGTATATTGTGAATGGCTTAGGATTGGTGCCATTTAAGTTGATGGACAGTGTATTAATTCATATAGATGTTTAGAGTTTCAAACATAAAACTGGTGTATAGGTGGAACCATGGAAGGGGGGGGGGGGGGGGAGTGGTCTTTGGTGTTCGTGATGTAATCTTGTAGAAAGTAGTACTTCTTTTTGGTAGCCTAGTTACCAAGAACTAAGAATAGAATTGCTCCTCCAAGGACATGCATCTCAAGGGGAGTTTGGTGGAGAAAAAGGGAGGAAAGAAATCTTGCTATATATTGTTCTTGGGTTGGAGATTCATAAGAAGGAGACACTAATGTCAAAGGTTTGTTAGACCACCATAATGTAGGATAAAATTCCTATTAAAGGGTGTCTTCATCCTAATGTTATTAGTGTTAAAGCACTAAGTAAACCTTAGCTATGTCTGAGGCATATCTAGATCCATGTGTGGTTATTTTGAATGTTTGTGTAATTCAAATAATTTATCCAACATTTGTAGGTGGAAACAACAATTTTGATTGTTAAATGGGGATTGTTATTCCTTTTCTCTCTTTGGCTTGATCTGTCATAGGAAGAATTGTATCATCATACCTATTCGGGAACTTGGAGGGTTTCCCGTTGCATAAACTTAAACTACATATGGGAAAGGTAGGTCGCTACCTACCAATTGGTGGTTGTAAGTTTATGACCTGACCCTCTCATGCTCATAGCTACCTTTTGTAGGAATTTGACACCAACATAAGACGGTTGACGTGAGGTCGACAACATGCCACAAAAGTTGTCAAATCCTTGGTGGAGCTTGCTTATGCTCTAGAGTCGATCCCATTCTGATGGGAGAAGGCTTGGATGATTATAATGAATATTTATTAGCAGTATTATTTCAAAGTAGATAGGCTATCTGAAAGGACTAGAAAAGTAAATGGTTTTGTTGCCATGCTTTCTTATTGTTCTATAGTGATATGTTGCATATGCACAAAAGGTGAACCTTAGCTGTTTCTCTCTTCAAATTATAATTTTGGATTTCAACTTATGCTACACTCTCAATGAATAAAGCATGTGGGAAACCGAGGATATGTCTTAAACTTGAATTATTTTATAAATTTTCCAATATAATTTTCTTGGTTTCCTTTGTTGTCTTTTACTATCAAGGTTTATTTTCATTTTCATCATATGGTTTTAGTTAGTCGGAAACATTATCCCAAGCAATTGGAGCTGTGTTTCCAAAATTATAAAGATACATGCTACAATTTGTAGCATAGACATGGAATATGCATTTATTTCACGTGTAATTTGTCCATTTTGACAGGAACCTCCAGTTCTTGGAAAGCCTACCATTTTCACTACAAATCAGGCCGGGTAATCTCTCTCTTGTATGGCTTCATACTCTTAAGAAACTTTTGCTCAATTGTTTACTTGTACATTTGTGATTTGGGACTTGCATGTGCTAAAATTTTTTTTGATATCCACTATCTAGGGTTCAAAATAAGGTAAACTAAATTAGGGGGTTACTTGAAATCATAGGAGTTGCATTTGCGAAACTAGAGTAAAGCACCTTATTTAATGCATTACATTGCTGCAATATATATATATATATATATAGAGAGAGAGAGAGAGAGAGAGAGAGAGAGAGAGAGAGAGAGAGAGAGAGAGAGAGCCTAGTGGTCAATGAGGAGAGGTGTAAGGCTGAGGGGTGGCAGGCGGTCTCATGATGGAGCGAAGGCCCGATGATGTGATATATATATATATATATGTGTGTGTGTGTGTGTGTGTGTGTGTGTGTGTGTGTGTGTGTGTGTGTGTGTACTAGGGAAGAGTTGGTACCGGATCCTACAACAATCAACTCTTATATGCTTCATTTTGTCAATTAATTGATTATATTGTCTTCTATTTTACTAATTAATTGATATCATTGTTTTGTTAGGACTCCTTTCACACTATTTTGGCTATATGGATCAGGAACCCGCCACATATGGGAACAACGGATCCAGAACACGGTTCCTAGGGGGTAGGAAGAAACAGATAATTGTGGCATGGAGTGCAGATGTGTTTTCTTGTAAGTGCATCACGAACAAATTGATAATCGACCTCAATGTGTTTGGTCCTCTTATGGAAGACTGGATTGCTGACAATAAAAATAACAGCTTGGTTGTCTCAATACATAGGCAAGGGATCGGTATATTGGATACCCAAGACTAGCCATCAAAGATTGAAACCACATCATCTCGCAATTAGTATGATTCACCGCTTGATATTCCGCCTATGAGCTCGACTTGGCTACAATTTTCTGATTCTTGCTCCTCTGAGTGACGAGATTCTCGCCAACATAACTGCAATAACTAGACGCCGATGTGCTATTGGTTTACTTTTCAATCACGCATAGCAGAATAATTCGGAGATGTCTATAACGTTAGTACATGAGGCCTTTCCTTGTAGACCTCTTCTTGATCAAATTCCTTATTCTTGTATTCTCCCTACTCAGCCTCTCTATCTGATCACTCCATGCGTTTTTAGGTGTGTTGCCTTTCTCCACAAATTCAGTCCTAATCTTGACAAGTTCTCTCAAGGTGCTGTCAAATGTGTCTTTTTGGTTATTCTTGGTTCTAAAAGGCTTATCAATGGTATGATCACACACCTATTGTATATCTCTGATGATGTTACATTCTTTGAGGATACCCTGTACTTTTTCCACTTCTATAAATCTCACTCTTCCATCTAATCCTTTCCCTCTCCCACTCTTCCGACTCTTACACCGTACTCTGTTAATATCGTACCATCTTGCTCTGCTCCACCCACTGATTCTCTATCGCCCTTGAAGGTTTTTACTGGTCACCACACACGAACACTTGCTTACACTGTACCTCCCCTTACCCTCTGGTTTGGATATCCAGTGCCCTTTGCTAAACATACTCGTCGTCCATATCTTATCTATGACTCTGTATCTTTTGCTCGTCTTGGTTCTTCCTATCGTCAGTTTGCCTTGTTTCTCTCTATTGTTTCTGCTCCCAGGACCTATCAGGAGGCACCCTATGTAATTTCCTGGTAGCATGCTATGACAGAGACTTGTTTCCTGCCCCGACCGAGACTTGGTTCCAGCATGTTCTTCAACTCTTTTATCTAGTCACTCTTGGGACTTGGTTCCTGCCCAACCCTTGGCCCACCCACCCTTGGCGATGTTGTTGCATGTTGAAGAACGTGCCGGGCTGACCTAGCCCGTAATTTTCACACTGCATCCGTGCCCGGGTGTGGCTGACACGTCACATGGAAACTGGTGTGCCCAGGCCGAGCCAGGCCAAGTACATATCGGCACAGCCCGGCTTAGGACACGACCACGTTCCCATGCCGGTGTTGGCCCGCCGGCACCCGTGCCAGTCTAGCCGGTCCTGTACCTGCTGAGCTTTAATATGGATCCAAACAAATACCATGTATAGAGAGGATTACAAGATCCAAATAGGAAATTTTTTTTTTTTTTTTGGTTTGTGGGTGGGGGGGGAAGGGGTGGGGGGGGGGGGGGGGGGGGGTGTGGATGAATCGCCACGTGTAACATCGCTTGTAGGGAGAAATTATGGTGATGATATAACGATATGATCCTGGAAAACCTAGGAGAGTGCTGTTTGCTGGCCAGGTATTGTTTCAGAGGATTGTATTGTCCATTCATTAGAAACCTAGAGGTGGTTGCAAAACCTCATTTTGGGTACCCATTCAATCTGTGAGAAGGTTTCTGGTTAATACATCATCTGTTTTGACAGTGACTCGAACTATTGAAATAGAAATGTCACCGAAATGAAAATATTGGACACTTGAAATAGAAATGTGCCTATATGAAATGTCGATTTGATTTGCATTTCAGTTCTTACTGAAAAAGATAAGTGCTGATCAAGATTATAGATGACTGTTGTATTGCATATTATGTGATGAAAGTATGCTGAAGTTCATAATAGCTATCATTTTATTTCTGAGGTTCTGATCTAGAAGACCGAAATTCTCTCCTTTCTCTTTATGCCACAAATAGTATATAGATCTTCTGGAGAATTCATCATCTATCACTACACTGACTAAACATTGTGTATCGTAATACGATTTTTTTGATATGATGCTTCCAATGCATGACTTTGTTTTATCCATATACTCTGCTCTTCTAATTTTTTCAACCTGTTCTGAATTCTATGATGAACATCAATTTATACTTAAGATATCATTTTTTCAGATATGAATTCTTTAGGATGTAACTAGAGATAATTGGCAATTTGGCATATACCTTTCGTTTTTTTATAACTTGCAATTTCAACTTATTCTATGTGAATTAATGTTTTGTCATGCTTCGTCATTCAGTGATAATAACCAATGGTCTCAGTGTGAGGAGTGCTTAAAATGGCGCAAACTACCAATTGATGCTCTTCTGCCTTCTAGATGGACGTGTTCAGAGAACAGATGGGATCCTGAAAGGTAATCCAGTGGCCTTTCTTTATCTTTAAAGTTATTGAGGATGCTAAATGCAAACTTAGTTCGATAAAATAATGACTTTAGTGTCAGCCATAGATTGATTAGACTCGGACAGAGATTAAGAACTTAGTCTGGCATATTCTAGTTGAGTTTGGCCAAACGTACTTGATGCACATTTGGGTAATTGCCTCCTCACATTTAGTTTCAGACGATTCACCTATATTCTAGTTTTGTAGGTTTTCCTTCACTAGTTCCCGAAGTCACTTACAAACCACTTCTGCAAACCATTTCTAGGTTGTAGCAGGAATATTTTCTCAGATGTCATAAGGGGGATCTGGTGGAAACATTTCAACCTCAGACTCTTATTTTAGGCAAATTGTGTCATTAGTTTCTTTGTACTACTTGCTCAACTCTGCCCATGCCTTACTCTGCAGCCAAAACTTACTGGTCCACAGTATACTCGAGTAGAATGGATGGTTTCATAAAGGTTATCCACTTTGTGAAACAAATGCTGAGAGAATGTTGTGTGGATTATTCAGAAGCGAACTTAAATACTTATTTGCATCATTCTCAATTTCACGTCCTCAAATTTAGCACAGTACAAGCTCGATGTTAGGTTGGGAGCTAGTTGTAAATTCATTTGGTCCGTTGCAATGCCTCTTGCTGCTTGGTTGGTTGGTATTGTTTCACTAGTATGTGGCTTTGTGTTGAGGCCAGGTCGATGGTTGATTGTTATTGGCTCCTCTTACCTGTTCAAAGAAAAACTTGTGGTTTATGAGTGAGATTTTGTGGTGTGGATTGGGGCTATAATTTAAGTGAATTTTCTTAAGCATATACACATACTTACAGATAAAGTCAAGTGTTCAATCAAAAAGCAAAAAAATAATACTACTATGGATCTTTCTAACCATAAATCAATACTGAATATATTATTATTGAAGTTCTCAAATATAAAGAATAAGAAGGGGAAATGGTTGGAAAGTTCTACAGGTGAGAGAAGCTGAGGGAGACACCCTTGTGGAAAGATTACAAAAATCTATCAAAAAAAGGGGGGGAGAGAGAGAGAGAGAGAGAGGGGGGGGGGGGGGGGGGTGCGGTGAGGGGAGACTTACCGGGGAGATCAACAAAACGTCAAAGTATTGAAAAAGGATTAAAAAAACAAATATTATTGAACAAGGATAAAAAATATATATTCACAGTGTACGATGAAGTTGGGGAGACTGAGATTCGGTCGGTTAGGATAGACACTGAAGGGGAGTAAATCAGGGGAGAGTACTACACGAAAGGGAGGGGAGTAAATCAGGGGAGAAATACTACTCTTCCTTTCCTATTGTCATATCTATATTAAGATTTTAATAATTTCAACTTTAAAGTTAATGAGCCTGGACCAGATTCTAAATTTAAAAGTAAACTGGCCTAGGTCGGGTCACATTTCGAGTCATGGCAGGTCGAGGTGCTTGAGACAGCTGTAGGAGGCCTTGGGCCAGCTGCCTCATGGCCTGCCTCACGTGCCATGATGGACACGACAGGTCCTCGTCACTTAAATATTAACTAGTTGCCACCTAGGTAGGGCCTTTTAAAACATACTAGGAGTTCAAAATTGTCTTTACACACTTGGAAAGAATGATTCAAAAGATGTGTTTTTCAGTATATTATTATCAGTTATACCACAATTATGAAGTCAAATATCCACCCTATAATGGTCTTGCACTGACATGTTATTTTGACGTTCTCCTTCGTAGGTCTTCATGTTCTTCCACACAGGAAATGAGTACTGAGCTGACAGACATGCTTTCTGCTAAAACTGGTATGGGTGGCTTCGTGCAAAACATTTTTTTAGAATCTTAATTTTGTTTAGCAGTTGCTTATGGGTAGTAGGTGCTCAAAGGGTTTCATAATTTTCATTAACTAATATTGGTTATAGGGGTGAGCATTCGGTTTATTCGGTTTCAACTGAACCGAAATAGTCAAAACCGAATAAACCGAAATTATAAAAATTCAAAACCGAAACCGAACCGAAATTAGCCAAAATCGAAATCGAACTGAATAAGCTATTCGGTTTGTTTGGTTGGACTATTTATATTGTTTAATGGATTGGACCTAAAGTTGAGGTCTTAGATAAATTATATTAAAAATTATAATTTTATAAAAACTTTTGTTGTATTTCAAAGTTGTGTCCAACTAAAGTTGAGCTTCAAAACATATGCATAGAATTATTGTTTTTCAAATACACATTTTTAATCACAAAATATGCATAGAATTAGAGTATTTACATAATTGCATAATCTTATTCGGTTTTGGACCGAAACCGAATATAAAATTTTAGTATTTTCAAAACCGAAACTAAACCGTATCTCTTATTCGGTTCGGTTCGATTTTTGGTCCAAAACCGTATAATGCTCACCCCTAATTGGTTATGGTGTCTTGAGACTTCGGATAGTTAATGGGAGATCGGACCTTATAACAATGCCAATATCCATGCTCTTGCAACACTTCTTACATGTAAAAATGAGCTGTAATTTGAATGCCCCTCAATTTTATCAATATTTAGAGCGACTGTTCAACATCCATACATTTTGTACATACAATATTCATTGCAGTTGTAACTCTGCGTCTTAACAAACAAAGTTTAGCCATCATTTAACACCAATGGCCTTTGTCCCTCCAGTAATATTATTAAGAGAAATTTTGAGTTTCACCCCTTTATTGGTCATATTTCAATGTGCACCTCAGTGCTTTACCATAATGTAAGTCACCCCCCATATTTAACGGATTTCGTTCAACATTAACGGTCAACTGGATTGACCCAATTTTTTGGACCAAATTACCCTCGTCTTCTTCCCAAATTGTCGGCTGCCCCCCGCTTCCCCCGTCGTGCTCGGATCCCCCTCCCTCGCCTCGCTCAACCCTCTGCCATCACCATCACCACCACCACCACCTTCACCACCACCACCACCTTCACCAACACCCGCTCCCCCCGCTGCACCAGCTCCCCCACGGCGCCGCCCCCCTCCCCCGCGCCCACGCTCCCCCACGGCGCTGCTCCCCCCCTCCCACCCGGCGCCCGCCGAGCACCCCCCACCCCTCGTCGACCCCCGCGCCGGTGAAGAGGGGGGGGGGACGCTATTGTCGCCCGCCTCCCACGCCCCTCCGCCATGGCCATCGCCGCCCTGCGCTACCCCCGCAACTCCTCCCCCCCCCCCCTCCCGCGCTATGGCCGCAGGGAGTGGGGGAGGAGAGAGAAGGGGCCATGGATATTTTGGTCAGAAATATTTGGTCAAATGCGTAGACCGTCGGTCAGTAACAGTTTCCGTCAAAAGTGGGGACGTTTGTACATTATGGTAAAGCACTGTGGTGCATCTTGAATATGGACAAATAATGTGGGGTGCAACTCAGATTTACTCTATTATTAATTACCCTTCACTCTTCAAATACATCAACCTGAACATCTTTTCCTATAATGAATTTGAGTTAAAACATACAAGAGTATTGTGTGAACCCTTCAGCCTTGATATTTATATTGGAGAGAAGTAATTGCAACATCCAAACTACTAATGACTTTCTTTTGTTTCTCCATCATAAACTCTAGATGATATATTGGCACGCCCATTTACCCACATGTTAAGGTCATTGACCTGACAAATCATCATTCCTGTTAATGGCCCATATGAACGCAGTATGTATTCATAAAGTAAACATTAGTAGAAACTCTTTTTTGCTATATCTGCATAAAACAATAGTTATATACATGGACACAATATGGTTCTTTATTTCATTGCCACCTCATCTCGATAACCTCTTTTTTCTTCTTTTTTTACTATGGCACAGCATCCAGAAAGTCGAAGGTCAAAGTTGAACAGAATGACAACTTTGACGTGTCAGATGGGCTTGACACACTTGCCAACCTTGCGATCCTTGGTGAGGGTGAAGCACTCCCTGCATCCAATCAGCCAACCACGAAGCATCCTCGCCATAGGCCTGGTTGTACGTGCATAGTTTGCATCCAGCCACCAAGTGGGAAGGGCCCCAAACACAAGGCAACATGTACTTGCAATGTCTGCCTAACAGTAAGGCGCCGCTTCAGAACCCTCATGTTGCGGCGTGAGAGGCGACAATCAGAGAAGGAAGCTGAAACAGCTGCTGCAGTCAAGAAGCAACCAGATGATCCATCACCGGAGATGATGCACCCACCAGGCAGTGACCCTCCGCCATCGACTGGCAATGGTACAAGTGGCAGTTCTGCCCCCCAGAAAACTCTGGCTAATGATGGGGCAATAGAGGATGATCCCGAGAAGAAAAAAACACTGCCGTCTCCTTTGAAGGCTCAGATTGATTTGAACATCCAGCCAGAACGGGAAGAGGAGCCGTCACCGGTGGCCGATGCTGGTTGCAATGCAAGGCCTTTCAGAGATGCCATGCCCACGGCATAGAGAACTCTTGTATGATTACTTCAAACTTCGAATGTCATCAATTTGGACAGGGGTGCCTGAAGACATTTATTCCTGTCTACTTGTGAGTCGGACAGTGATCATCATCGTCAGTCTACAGTTCACTCCCATTGGGAGATGAGGGAGTACTACTTCAAAATTTTCGTATTAGGTAACGGGAGGCGGGTGACAATGTTAGTGAAGCTCCAGTTTTGTTGTGGTATTGGGTGGCACAAAGATGTATTGCCGAAGCTCATTGTTAAAGTCAAAACTGGACGCAACAAGTCCTTTGTTGTATGAAGACTGGCCAATAGTTCCGTGCACAGTTATTATCTCGAGTAACAGAGAGAAATAAGTTTTGTAACTACTAAGTGTGAGATTATAGGTTTCATAATAGTTTTACTCTAACAGCAAGTGTTGTTGGATTGTACAGATTAGCAACAATTTGCCATTGTTTAGTTTATGTTGTTAAATTATAGTGAATATTGACATATCCAACCAAATTGATAGATCAAGGGGTTATTACTCTTATTATGTCATAATTATTCGTCCTCTGGTATTTGCTGATTTTGCATTGCTCGAACGTGCAATTTTGTGTACTAACTGAGATGATATCGATATCAATTAATCAACCTTTGAATGTTATGGGACCGGAAACTGAAAGGGATTGGTTTATAGATGAAATTGTTGCAGTACATGAAAGTGATATCCCTTGAGCATTTTCTTCTTTTTCTTCTTGTGTTTTACTTCGGTGTTTTCTATTAGCTTGACTAGTAGAAGTTTAATAAATACATGCCCGAGTATTGTCCCGGTTCTTCAGGTTAGAAATCGTTTAAGATGGTGGTCAGAAATCATTTAAGATCAGCAGTAATCGGTGTCCTACTTGTTGAACTCCGTCGATACCTTCATGCCACAGGTATGGTGACATCTGGGTTATATCAAAAAGAGTATATGGCATCTGAGTTTCGCCTAGGCCTATGCTAAGAGCAGTACAAAACTAAGGGGCATCCAATTTTGGCAGTTCTGTATGAGAACTGCAAAATTTTTGACAGTCTTGTGCATATTTAGGACTGCCAAAATTTTGGTAGTTTTATAGACAGAGAAGTCTTTAGAACTGCAAAAATTTTGGCATTCCATTTTTTTTTACTGTCCCGGTTATGTACATGACTACATAAATGGTAATATCTCTTAACAAACTTTGTAGTGCCCTTAATACGCCAAAAAAGGGTTATTTAGTAATATGGTCCCACATAATACTTGAAATTAGGGTTTCGGTCTCCAAAGTGTCCAGCGTTAGGCTTTGGGGTTTTGAAATCACTGTTCACGTAGGCTAGTGAAGAGTGATTTCGAGACCCAAAGTCTAATGCCGGACACTTTTGAGACCAAAATCCTAATTTTTTTTATATATATGAGATCCTGTTACCTAATAACTGTTAGTCCCGAGACGGATCAAAGATGGTAGAACGCGGGCCATAGCAAAGCTGCTAGAGAGACCTGAAGGTCCGCTCTCTACTGGAACCCAAGTTGTCGTCGAGATCAGAGATTCACACAAGAGTTCCTCATCCGATATTTCTCGATTCCAGCGAAGCACGAACCAAGAACATGTTACAAACTGGCTCCGAATAAAATGAAGATTACAACAAGCAACAAGTAAAACGTTCTTCTCTTTACGTTCGCAGACGCTACAATGAGAAAGAACAAAGCAAAGGAAAAACTGAAGAGAAAGCTCCTTGATGGGGTGGTCAAAACCACCGTTGCTTAAAGCAAGATTCGCCGTACAGACGATATTCTCCCAGGAACCAGTAAGTTCACAAAAAAACTTCTGGAACGCTCAAAGTCACATTCGAAAACACTCGAAAACATCATGTGAGAGGGAGACACTCTGGGCCCCATATGATCTGGTGTCCTCGGTTTTCCATGTGTGCTCTTACCTCAAATGAAAGAGGAGGTCCTCTATATAAATAGAATAAAATAACACCTATGCGGCATGAGGAAACACCATGCCGCATATGCGTTGACCGACCAAATCCCCCAAAATCGGGTATCAGTGCCGCATGCGCCGCCCGCACTGCATGCGCCGCCCGCACCGCATGCTCCGTCTCTGCCGCCTGACATGCTGTACTGCACGAGGCAAACGGCGCTGCCAAACGCAGAAAGTAGCCGCTCGCGCCGCATGCGCTGCATATTCCGGAAGGTATAGAAAACCAGGGCCACATTCACCACCTAAAGCAGACCCTGTCCCCTCCACATGCGACTCGTTCATCCAAACCTAGCCGCATAGCGTCAGGCCACATAGCGTCAGGCCACATAGCGCCTGGCCACATAGCCCCTGACCGCATAACGCCAGGCCGTATAACCCATGGCCGCATAACGCCTGAACGTATAGTGCCTTGACCGCATAGCACCGGGACGCATAGCGCTTTGGCCGCATATGTCACGTCCCAGCCCGAAGGCCTCCCGACCACCGTTTTCCGCCGGACCGGACGTGAATCACCGCGCCTCGGCGCTCCCACAGGGCGCGTATGATCGTTTGATACCAGGACGTGATGCCGTACGAGCCTGGGGTTGCTCCCACACAAGGCAACATCGTTAAAGTTTGGCTATCATCGCATCAATCGAGTAAGGCAACAGAGGGACATTGTTGTAAGCATTTAACCATCTGAGTATTAGGGGCAAATCGAGGGACTGGGTTCTCTGTTTACAAGGTATCGTTCCATACATTATGCCCCTCTATACGAAACATGCTCAAGGCAATCGAAACCATATTTCCGGGTCTTGGGGATGAGGCACGCCTATCACTTCCTCGGACGATCCAGTACCTGCAAGCTAGCAAATTGTTGGTGGGTTAGCACTTTTATAAGTACTGGAGAGTATAAACAACTGAACAAAAGTAAACATTCACTAAAACCAACACTAAGTAATCATGTTGTAAAATATTACATTACTAGTGATCTTTCTAGTTTTTACTTATGTTCGTTACATGCAGCAGAAGAACGAATTCATATTACTTTATTTTGGAAACATCTTTAAAAACAGAGTTTTATATTCGATATAAGCAAGCAAGCAAGACAAGTCGATTGTTCTGTTATCAGGGTGTGCACAGCGTGTCTCGTGAGCTATACTCAAAGACTTTAGGGACAAATGCACATCTAGGAACAAATACATATCTAGGGGCAGTTCTCTATCAAGCCAATACAATGAACTATCTTATATGCAGTGCGGTCCCCGAGTAACTCAGGATCGACAGCGGTTGATCCAACTAACCAATGACTCATTTATCTGATGCTATTGCAGCTGTGATTCATGGTTGCTTTCTACTATCTCTGTAGCAGCCGTGACCAAGGTTCGGCTCTTTACAAATAGTCATTGTCCGACCGATGCGAATGCATGAAACACTATCAAATAAACTCTAGGATGCAGACGAGACGAACCATCAGACCATATATCTTTGTTGCGGACTAGCCGCCCTCACTGAACAAGTTCAAGCACACGATATGGTTCTCTCAAAGCACAGGCGATAGTGGAACATGTTCATGCAAACTCTTAGTCTTAGACAAGCGTTTCAGGTTCTCTTAGTTAAGCAAACAAGTTCTTTTCAAAGACAAGCTAGGTGAGTTCTCTTATTTAGCATGCAAGGCAGGTTCTATCATTCTCTTATGAAAACAAGCATTCAAAAACTCATATTCATTACTAAGGGGTGCAAGAATCAGAGAACGAAGTTCTGCCCACTCACCTTGATACATAGTACCGACGCGGAGCGGGGCACTACATATTTACCCACCAACAAAAAGTTTCATCCTCGAAACTTCAAGGATAAACTTCTCGATATTTCGAGCAGCGATAGTCCTCATCCCTCGCCATACTCAATCGAAATAATCAAATCTAGAAAACTTTTTGTATAACTTTGAGAATATCTATGGACTTATTGTATGGAACGCTCTATTGCAATACCATATCGAGCAAATCTCAGAGTCATAGCAATGGAATGGGTAAAGAATCGAATCCGCTCTGATACCATTATGTCACGCCCCGGCCCCGAAGGCCTCCCGACTACTGTTCCCCTGCCGGACCGGACGCGAATCACTGTGCCTCGACGCTCCCGCGGGACGCGTATGGTCGTTTGATACCGGAACGTGATGCCGTGCGAGCCTGGGGTTGCGCCCGTACAAGGCAACATCATTAAAATTTGGTTATCATCGCATCAATCGAGTAAGGCAGCGGAGGGATATTGTTGCAAGCATTTAATCATCTGAGTATTCGGGGCAAATCGATGGACTGGGTTCTCTGTTTATAAGGCATCATTCCAACATTATGCCCCTCTACGAAACATGCTCAAGGCAATCAAAACCAGATTTTCGGGTCTTGGGGATGAGGCACGCCAATCGCTCCCTCGGACGATCCAGTACCTGCAAGCAAGTAAACTGTTGGTGGGTCAGCACTTTTATAAGTACTGGTAAGTATAAACAACTGAACAGAAGCAAACATTCACTAAAACCAACACTAAGTAATCATGTTGTAAAATATTATATTACTAGTGATCTTTCTAGTTTTTACCTATGTTCCTTACATGCAGCAGAAGAACGGATTCATATTACTTTATTTTGGAAACATCTTTAAAAATAGAGTTTTATATTCGATATAAGCAAGCAAGCAAGATAAGCCAATTGTTCTGTTATCAGGGTGTGCGCAGCGTGTCTCGTGAGCTATATTCAAAACTCTAGGGACAAATGCACATCTAGGAACAAATGCATATCTAGGGGCAGTCCTCTATCAAGCCAACATAATAAACTATCTTATATGCAGTGCGGTCCCCGAGTAACTCAGGATCGACAGCGGTTGATCTAGCTAACCAATGACTCATTTATCTGATGCTATTGGCAGCTGTGACTCATGGTTGCTTTCCACTATCTCTATAGCAGTCGTGACCAAGGTTCAGATCTCCACCAATAGCCATTGTCCGACCGATGCGAATGCGTGAAACACTATCAAATAAACTCTAGGATGCAGACGAGATAAACCATTAGACCATATATCTTTGTTGCGGACTAGCCGCCCTCACTGAACAAGTTCAAGCACACGATATGGTTCTCTCGAAGCATATACGGTAGTGGAATATGTTCATGCAAACTCTTAGTCTTAGACAAGTGTTTCAGGTTCTCTTAGTTAAGCAGACAAGTTCGTTTCAAAGACAAGCTAGGAGAGTTATCTTATTTAGCATGCAAGGCAGGTTCTATCATTCTCTTATGAAAATAAGCATTCAAAAACTCAGATTCATTATTAGGGCGTGCAAGAATCAGAGAACGAAGTTCTGTCCACTCACCTTGATACATAGTGCCGACACGGAGCGGGGCACTACATCATAGCGCCAGGCCGCATGCGCCACGAAGCATGCGCCCAAGCTAGCAATCGTGCATGCAACTCGCGCATAAAAGAGCGCATGAGCGCCATGCGACGATAATGACGTGCTAAGTGCAAAGTGTGCCAACAAAGCACCACTTTGCGCCCTTGAGCCCTTGCCCGAGTCCGAGTCCGAGTCGCTAAGCCCCTTCAGGGCTTAGCTCCTAAGGGAAACTTCCCAAAGGTGGTGACAGAACAAAGATTATCTTAATGGAGTTCACACTTAAACCCTCTAGGAAAAGTCAACCCCGCCACTTTGTGCCCTTGAGCCCGTGCTCGAGTCCGAGTCGCTAAGCCCCTTCAGGGCTTACTCCCAAGGGAAACTTCCCAAAGGTGATGACAAAACAAAGATTGTCTTAATGGAGTTCACACTTAAACCCTCTAGAAAAAGTTAACCCACATAGGCCTCCACCCCATGTGCATATACCAATACTAAGCATAGCTATATATTGAGATATACACATTGGTGTGGTTTTTCAATGTGGGACTAAAACTCCCAAAGCTAAGTAGAAAATACCAATAATCCTCCACATATATCACAATATATGGTTGAGCGTTCCTCACAGTGACTGTCATCATGCATTAGGATAGATATCACCGACGACTTAAATCTTCCTGCATGGGTCAAACAACAGTACGATACAAGAATGGACTAGACCTTGAATTCTACACCATAGCTTCTATTGTCCCTACTCACACAATGACCTCAACTGTTCCATCCGGTCATACGTTAAAGGCCCTGTGCTGACCTCGACATATATCTCTATCCATACACTTAGGTGAGTTCTTTCACTATAGGGAGTTTATTATCCGGCATGAAGCATTGTGCTTCTGTGCGGTGCTACGCCGCATGACATGGACGTCCAAGGCCGAGGATCCCCCTCTTATGGTGTCATACCACTATAGCATGAGGATACAAGCCTCTTAGTAGTGTCGTTACTACACACAACATGGAGCCTTGCGCTCTTGTGCGGTGCTACGCTGCTGTGATATGGCTTAAAGCCGAGGTTCACTCCCTCATGTGGTGTCACCCACTGTAGCATGAGGTCACAGGCCTCTTAGTAGTGTTGTACTATCTCCTAGCATGAAGCTTTGCGCTTCCGTAAGGTGCAACGCCGCTGTAACATGGCTCAAAGCCGAGGTTCACTCCCTCATGTAGTGTCACTCACTGTAGCATGAGGTCACATGCCTCTTTGTAGTGATGTACTATCACTCTCTATTTTCTTTCAGCTTTAGGCTACCTGCCTATGTGCGGTGCTACTGCCGCTGTGACATAGCCCGAAGCCGAGGTTTACTCCCTTATGTGGTGTCATGCCAGTGTAGCATGGGATACAAGTCCCTTGTAGTGCTGAAACTACTCGTGCTTCCTGTAACGCACGCCAAACATTCACTCTGCCCGAGAACTCATTAAGGCGTTAAAGCCATTCTCCCACAGAAAATATTCTGATCAAGAACAAATAGTAGACCACAGTGGTTCCGGGTACGTATCCCACAATGTTCCTAAGGACTACCTACTATACCTGATATTCTTCTGGTCAATGGTCCTCCCTTGAACCAATAGCTAGATGCCTGGTAGGTTTTTTTTGAACCAATAATATAAAGCTAAATGGTAGGATTGCAGAGACACAATACCAGAGGTCCTCTAAGCCTATATCTGCTGTGTCCTTGACTATGTGCGGACTGCCTCTGGACGAATGATTCTTCCCTTTCCCGAGCTTTGGTATGCTCCACAGCGACTGATTGAGCAACAAGAGCAATATCTTCAGCAGCTGGATTCTGTCTGAGGTTCTGCTTTCTTGGCAGAAGCCTCAACCGTTACTGCCGCTGTGACATGGCCTGCAGCCGAGGCTTTACCCTATCGAGGTACCTCATAGTGGTGTCACCCCATAATAACATGAAGTACTACGCTCCTTTATAGTGCTTGACTTTGACTATATGCGGTGCTACTGTCGCTGTGACATGGTCCTAAGTCGAGGCTTTACCCTGTAGGTACCTCATGGTGGTGTCATCCCACGGTAGCATGGAGTACTATGCTCCTTTATAGTTCTTACAATCAGCTGGCACTTAATGAACGAATCTGCCAGATTTACCTGACTTTGATCTTTAACCACTGTAATGATCCACGCTAGTTGCGCTCATTCAGTTTTCTGTACTGACCTGTTATGAATGGATCCGCCAGAATCACCTAGCTTCGAACATTGACCACTGTAATGATCCACGCTAGCTGTGCTCATTCAGTGTTCTATACTGACATGTTATGAATGGATCCGCCAGAATCACCTGACTCCGAACATTAATTATTGTAATAATCCACAATAGCTACGCTCATTCAGTGTTCTGTACTAGCCTATTATGAACGGATATTCCAGAATCACCTGGCTTCGAACATTAACCACTGTAATAATCCACGCTAGCTACGCTCATTCAGTGTTCTGCATTTTATCCGCACAGTTCTCTTCAGACATTTGAAGATATGAATAGATACCACTGCTGCAGCTTCCTGGTTTTTATAGTATGTCGGTATCACCCGAATCTGTGTACTAACCATAGGAAGATCATCTGAGAGCTTCTAGAGCCATCCTGCTTAATATGTTGCAGCTGATAGTACATAGAATTTTGAGAGTAAAGACTGCTTCTTCGACTTCCACGACATAGCAGTACCACTCCTAGAGAAGTCACGTCCTCCTGTGGATCTTTTACTCTTCTTTCCTGAGCACTAACTGACATCACTGAAGCCTTCCATCATATCTGGATGACTACTGTAGTGTAGGATATACTACTGAGTCAACTTAGGAATTTTGACGACCCTCTTCACAGCTTACAGTGTTCAACAACACACATACTGCTCGTGAACTGACTCAACATCCCTACATTGAGAGCTATATCAAGCCTGGTGGTACTCACAGCTTGAATCATGCACCTGATGATGCTCGAGTACACCAATTGTCTGATGCTTTTTCTTGGATTAGGCTTCTTCATCTTCATGTATCCCCTGAGGAGTATCGACCCTGATACCCAAAGCGTGTGACCAATCTTCTTATGCAGAGAGCTTGTGACTGAGAAAGCCCACATGGCATCCGGATTATCTTATATCCTTCGGATGACATCCCAATCCCATGTCCTGAGTATGGACAAAATGATATCTTTATTCTAGTGCCACTTATATATCCACAGCTGGGATTAGTAAGTCATCAACATAGATACAAATGATGACTCTTTTCTTATCAGCGAACTTTGTGTACACACACTAGTCTGTCTTGCTGATCCTGCGTCAACTTTCACTAGATGACTTATCAAATTTCTGATGCCACATCCTGGGATTTTCTTCAGGCCATTTTGAGATATCACCATCCCGCAGACTGTCTTCAAACCTGAATGACAATAATTATGTCTATTGTCCGTGAATCTCTCATGACTGTCTTTCTTCATATGATAAACAATCAGCTTATGAATAGCAGTTACGATAATCATCATCTTGATATATGATACCCTCAACGAGGTGTAAGAACTCAATCCTCTGTTATCTGAGAAAACTCCTAGGCTACAAGCCTATTCTTGAACTCAACTGTTCTGGCTGGTTTTATTTTCTTCTACTCAAGATATATAAGCATATGAAAGGTTTAGCTCCTTCAGGCAGATTGGTCAACATTCAAGTATTGATATGGGGTCAATCTTTCCTTGGACTTCCTCCTCTTAGCAGACTAAGTCTTTGGTCTTTATCGCCTCATTATAGGTAAGTGGTACAACCTCCATATGATAGGTGATAAGATCATCTTTGGTCTTTCGACCTCCTGACTCTTCTAGCTGACTACCCTTCGAGTTCTGTTTCAAATGTTGTCTCTTAAAAGATAATTCTTTCCTGGACTACATCATCTTCTACATAACTACCAACAACTCTGGCTGATATGGTCCTCCGAAAAATTCCCACAATTGAACGATATTCATGTGGATCTGACTTTGAACCAGAATTACATCAGAAGTGACGAAAGGTACTAGGGACATGACCGTAAGTGCAACATTCTCCCACAGACAATCTGGAAGGCCCTCTGAACAAAAAATATAGAAGTCATCATTACTGTTAACTGCTCGTCCTTCCTATTTGTACCTTCAATAGACTGGGAGAGTACGAAGATGTCGTTACATAGTCAATTTCATGTTCTAAGCTGAACGATGCGAATCCAAAGAGCGATGCTCTTCGTATAAAAAACTTCTGAGTCTATTAAGTTGTGGACCGATATCTCTCAGCTCCAAACTTGAAGTCCCAGAGGTTCTCGAACGCTTCATCCTTCGATTATGAGAAGATACGCGAACGCGTTTCCCAAAAAATTGTCAAAGAAAGAAGTGATAAACTTCACCCAGTCCCTTTGTGGAGAATAGAAGTCACAGATATCTGAGCGCACCAGCTCCATAGGATCTGTACTTGTAGTCATCCGTCTAAACGGCTTCCTAACTACCTATGTCTGAATATAGCCATTACGTCTCTCCACCTTCTTACCCCCACATCTTGGAGATATTCCTGAACTTAGACATCTTTGAAAAGGACATGTCTTAGTCAGATACGACATAACTCAATAAGAGCAATCTCTTCCTCAAACCGGAAGTCCAGAATCATAATCTTGATCCCTAGATCTTCTGCTTGACACTTGTTCGCCATAGAGACCTCCTTCTTAGATAGCGCTCTTCCTTGGTGAACAGATCTTTCACAGAGCATGCGTGGTCGAATACACCAGTGTCTATCCACCAGTCAGTAGCCACGCTTGATAACTCATCCTGTGCAATCATAGCAACTAAGTTAAGCAATCAAAGGAACAAAGTTTTAGCTATACCTTGCTATATTGGTTTGAATTGGTTCTGCTTTTAAACTCAAATTCCAGCCATGCGTCAAGTCATGCCATGCGCATAAGCCTCTATGCGCCCTGCATGCGCATAAGCCTTCATGTGTCATGCATGCGCATAAGCCTCCATACGTCCTACATATGCATAAGCCTTCATGCGTCCTGCTCTGCTATACGGCAAGACCTTCTATGCGCCAAAAGGCTTCTATGCGGCAACAGTCTTCATGCGGCAAGAGACTGCAATGTGGCCAAGTCTTCATATGGAAAGAGACTGCTATGCGGCCAAGTCTTGCCAACCGCCAAGAACTGTCATGCGCTAAGTCTTCTTATGCTCATACTCTGCAATCCTTGGTCAACTTGTAATCTTTGCAATCCTTGGTCAACTTGTAATCTTTCTTCCAACTGGAATGAGAGTCCTTCAAACACTAATTCCTCTATTCTGGGAAATGGTAGGTTCTGACAATTCACGTTCAACATTTGACAAAGGACTCATAACCTCATCCAAATGTTCGAAGTGTATCCCGTTAATCTTCTCAAGTTTGTGAAAACTTGTAGCCGAGAAGATTTGATCGAATATTCTACATCTTTCTTCGGATCTTGCTTTGAGATTGTTAGTCCCGAGACGGATCAAAGATGGTAGAACACGGGCCATAGCAGAGCTGCTAGCGAGACCCGAAGGTCCGCTCTCTACTGGAACCCAAGTTGTCGTCGAGATCAGAGATTCACACAAGAGTTCCTCATCCGATATTTCTCGATTCCAACGAAGTACGAACCAAGAACATGTTACAAACTGGCTTCGAATAAAATAAAGATTACAACAAGTAAAACGTTCTTCTATTTACGTTCGCAGACGCTACAATAAGAAAGAACGAAGCAAACAAAAAACTAAAGAGAAGCTCCTTGCTGGGGTGGTCAAAACCACCGTTTGCTCAAAGCAAGATTCGCCGTACAGACGACCTGCCCCCAGGAACCAGCAAGTTCATAAAAGAACTTCTGGAACGCTCAAAGTCACCTTAAAAAATACTCGAAAACACCATGTGAGAGGGAGACACTCTGGGCCGCATATGATCTGGTGTTCTCAGTTTTCCATGTGTGTTCTCTCACCTCAAATGAAAGAGGAGGTCCTCTATATAAATAGATAAAAACAGCACCTATGCGGCCTGAGGAAACACCAGGCCGCATATGCGCTGACCGAGTAGATCCCCCAAAATCGGCTATTAGTGCTGCATGCGCTGTCTCCGTCGCATGCGCCGTCTCCGTCGCCTGACATGTTGTACTGCATGAGGCAGATAGCGCCGCCAAACGCAGAAAGTAGCCGCTCGTGCTGCCTAAAGCAGACCTTGTCCCCTCCACATCCAACTCGCTCATCCAAACCTGGCCTCATAGAGTCAGGCCGCATAGCCCCAGGCCGCATAGCGCCTGGCCACAAAGACCCTGCCCGCATAGCTCCTAGCCGCATAACGCTGGACGTATAGTGCCTTGGCCGCATTGTGCCGGGACGCATAGCGCTTTGGCCTCATAGCGCCAGGCCGCATGCGCCACGAAGCATGCGTCTGAGCTAGTAATCTTGTATGCAACTCGCGCATAAAAGATCGCACGAGCGCCATGCGACGATGCTGACGTGCGCCACGAAGCATGCGCCCGAGCTAGCAATCGTGCATGCAACTCGCGCATAAAAGAGCGCACGAGCCCCATGCGACGATGCTGAAGTGCAAAGTACAAAGTGCAAAGTGCGTCAACAAAGCGCCCGTGTCTGAGTCCGAGTCGCTTCAGGGCTTAGCTTCTAAGGAAAACTTCCCAAAGGTGGTGACAAAACAAAGATTATCTTACCGGAGTTCACACTAAAACCTTTTAGGAAAAGTCAACCCACATGGGCCTCCACCCCATGTACATATACCAATACTAAGCATAGCTATATATTGAGATATACACATTGATGATCTTTCAATGTGAGAAAAACTCTCAAAGCCAAATAAAAAACACCAACAATAACTCCCAAAAAAAAACCCTGAACTGAGAGTTTTGAGATGCTAAAAACCTAACAAGTTTTGAGACAAGAACAACACCACATATGTGACGTGAGAATGAAATATTCTCCTAGTTGTGGCATAGGACGTGTTCCTTGACGAGAGCAGAAACGATCGAATCGGCAGTAACATTCAAAAACCAAACATTTGCAATTGCTGCCAAAATAAAATATAGATGTAACCTTGATGAGTTGGTTTTGTAATTTACATACATGGTTGGTGAATGAGACTATGCTTTGCATATGGGTGATCGAACCAAAGAGATGTCGCAGATTTGAATGGATTCTGTGAAATTTACAAAACAATGGCAAAGACTTTATCAGCTCTGTACTGCCGGTGGTGGCTTCGAGTTCAACTTAACGACCATGGAGCTCGGTGGGACTCATTCTTTTTGTTTCATGGGTCCTGTTGAAAACCGGCACATTTTCTGTGCGCCACGTGGCACGGCCGTTGGATTGGATCCTGACTTTTAACTGACGGCTAAGAGAGAGTTAAACTACATGCTAAACGTTTTTATAAAAGCCCGTCTGATCTCCAAAATTGCAGCAGATGGTATATCTAGAAAAGTTTTTTTGCATTTAAGTCCCTTTGAATTATCTTATTTCAACATAAGTTCCACAAACCTTCTTATTTGCTAAGTAGTTATTTCTTATTTTAAGAAATACGAGTTTGACGGATCTTATTATTTATTTTTAAGTTTCTTCCACCGTTTAAGAAACCACCTTCGTACTTGCTCAACATGTTTCCAATTCTTCGAGTGTTCTTTTCGATTCACTAGAATATTAGACTACTAAACGCCTGTTCACAACTTTTGCCATCTGCTCAAACGAAAAAAGACACTTGTTATCATAGAAAATGTGTTATGAGTCCACATTCAACCAAAAAATAACTTAATTTTTTGTCAAACAACATCAGAGCTAACCCAAGTGTAAGTATAATAAGCCTTCTGATTTGAGCAACCCTTCTCCATAGGACAACCTTCTTCCATTTGCATGATAAATATTTCAATGTTGATGTTAAAGATTCTCATATCTCAATTTCTGACTCTCATTCCTTCACAAAGAAGCCAACAAATTAGAAAAAAAGTAATATAACATTGCTAATTAATATTTATAACCAAACATTTAGGTCACCATGGACTGTTCATGCAACCAAAATAAAAATAGTTAATCAAATGCTAACAAATTCACATCTAGTTAATAGAGATTACTGATGCATCAACGGCTGCGGTGGAACCAGATACGTAACGGACAACCAAAATAATTAGCTTTGACAAGGACAACCAACCTTCCGGGCTGACCCTGACCAACATACTTAATGAAATTATTCCTCCTCCCTCACCCTTCAAAGGAGAAAGAAGAGGGGATAAGGATGTTGAATTATCTTAACCTTTTTTTCTTCGTTCATTCCTACGAATATATCCCGTTACTTCGATTCATTTTTCGCGTACATGTATTTTCATTTATTTGGAAAAACTAACGGAAGTAGATCAGACTAGACCTTTCCTACAAACAGCACGGTAACGGTACCTACCCTCTTGGTAAGCCTGTGTGAGGATGCAAAATAGTAACATTTTGATTTATATTGAGTTGTTATGTTTTGGAGGACTTCAAATCAAATAACAAATTGCGGATAACTTATATAAAAAAAAACGTGTAAAAAAGCAAGTAAGCCGGCTTAGGAACGAACTCCTATATAGATTTCTCCAATGCTCACTCTCCTGTCCCTTCTTCTTCTTCTTCTTCTCCCGCCACTTGGGAACTGACAATGGACAACAGGATCTCTCGCAGTAACAGGCCCATTTCCAGCAGAGAGAACCCTTCCCGGACCCCCTCCCGCTCCCCTCCCGCCGACCCATCGCGCACCGCCCGCTCCCCCTCGCGCCGCACCGCCCGCCTCGCTAATTCCAACGACGACAGCGCCTTCCTCCGCGGCCGATGGCCATCCTCCAGGAAATCGGGCGACTCCGAAGAATACCTCGATAGCGAGCCCAAGAGAGGCGAGAGGGCCAGCCCCCTCCTGACCGGCCCATTGTCGCTCTCTCGCGTGAAGAGCGCCTCCGAGTTCACCCGCTTCGAAGAGGACAAGAAGAAGACGACGAAGAAGAAGAACAAGGATAAGGAGGACCGCATGGAGCCGTCGAAGGAGAACCGGCCCTTCGGCGGCTCCATGCGCTACATCGGGAAGCTCCGCTTCAACAAGTCCTCCTCCAAGGACAAGGACAAGCCCGAGTCCACCCCTCCCACGACGACGATGATGATGATGGCCGGGAGGATGTCGGTCGACGGAGGCGCGTTCGCGAGCTCCAGGAAGACCGACTTCGGCATCGACATCCCGAGCAACGAGTCGGACCGGAGCGACATCTCATCGACCCGGGGCCACAGCCCTAAGGTCCCTCGCCCGCGCAGGAAGGACTCGAACAAGCAGCCGGCGGCGAAGCAGCAGCTCCTTGCGTCGGCGGCGATGACGAGGACCAGCTCCATGCCCAGCCACCTACCGGCTTCGGGCTCTCCCGGGAGGTCGAGCTCCCCGCACGCGGAGGGGGGCAGGACGACGTCTAGGTCGTTCTCGAGCCTGCGGCCCGCGAGCCCGGAGAAAGGGAGGAAGGTGGGGAGCATCATCAGCATGGGGTTGGATTTGTTTAGGAGGAAATCGGAGAAGAGTTCGGGTTCAGAATCCACGAAGGCGGTGGTTAAGACGCTGACGCCTTCGTCTTCTTTCACGTCGATGGTGATCGGAGACTCGGCCCATCAGCTAAGGATAATGCAGAACAGTTTGATTCAGTGGAGATATGTGAATGCTACAGCAGACAGTATAGATCAGACTAAAACAAGTGAAGCAGAGGTAATTTTAGCTGTTTGTGTCATCTTGGTAACACGACAGTGTCCTATTGTATCTTGAAATGTCTAATATCATCTCAGATTATAAGTAACACTGATATTGTTTCTTTTCAAGTATTAAACACAGGAATAGCGTTTGAAACACCATGGAGTACTAATTGGTTTGTTCTTTCACATAGAGTACATTGGTGAGTGCATGGGTGGGGATTGCGAATCTGCGAGCCTCGGTGATGCACAAGAGGATGCAGATGGAGAGGGAGAAGCTAAAGCTCAAGGTCTACATAATCCTCGGATCGCAGGTTAGTAAAACAATATGCTAAGAGACTGCTTGGTTCGGCGAAGGACAGCAAAGTAAAAAAAAAATTGGAAATTGATATTTTGCATACACATTGAAGTGAAGTAGAACGAAGTAAAAAAATCTTTCGTTTTTGTGCTTCGAAGAAGTAGAGATTAGAAGTAAAAAATTCTAAAATTTGGTATTGGCTGAAGCGAGTGAAAAGTGTAATTTTTTGTTCAAGTGACATGAATAGTAAATCTACTTTTTGTTGAAGTAGAAATAAAGTGGTCCTCCAACCAAACCAAACCTGAAAATGGGAATGCGAATTTTTTACTTCCGCGTTCCACTTTGAAAAATAAAAATAAAACATGATGTCAAAACTTGAATTTTATGGCATACATGATTTACTATTCATGCCAAATTACTGAAAATTGTGTTTACAAATTCTTCAACCAAACACGTAAAATAGATCCAAAATTCAAATATTGATCACTTTTACACTCTAAATCTGCGAACCAAACAATCAGCAAGCCATAGAGGCCTTGACCGATTGTAACTCTGATGCAACAGATAAAAGCATTGGAAGGATGGGGAGAAATAGAGAAGCAACACACAGAGAACATCTCTACCACCAAGCATTGCTTGGAAGCAGCAGTGTGCAGGCTGCCGCTCGTCGATCGAGCAAAGGTACGTACCAACCACCTCTCTTACATAATCAATCACTCATGTGTAACCTTCTTTGACTGTATGCTAAGCATTACGTTATATATGTTACAATATCTCCAGGCAGACGCTCCGCTCTTGTCCATTTGGTTTCGACAAGCGTCGAGTCTAGCTGCAACTATGGAAACTACTATCGGGACGTTCTCGCCCACGGTACTGCAACTCTAATTCTGTGATCAACTGAGAACATATAAAATGCATAGTTTGCAATATCGACCGATAGCGGTCCAATATAGTCGATACCGATACGATTTGGCATATCTCGATTCGATACCGATCGATACTCGATACTGGCCGATACGACATCAAGGGTCTCTTTTTCGGTCAATTCGACAAAAAAAATTGAACGAAAAAAAACCAATCAACAAGAGGGTAAAATTATAGTAAAGTTGCAAAAGCACGTAAAAAAAACTTATACATCGCATGTAAACCAATCGGTAAGAGGAACTACTTTTCATTCAATCTTAAAACTACTTAAACAACAACACTTACTTAAAATTATGCATAAATATATGAAATATAATTTCTAAAATGTTAATAATTATTTATTTTAAATATAAAAAAATTGATATTTTAATTTGAAATCGTCGATGTTGTCGATACCGTCGATCCAGATAAACATAGCAATGTTCGGATACTGATTCCGATATCGCTATGCGAACCTTGAAATTAAAATGTAATATATAGCTAAGAAGAGTAGCTTTATTTGGTTGACAGGCTCAGAGCACAGTCAAGTTGCTCCACGAGCTAGCGCAGGTAGCTGCACAGGAAAGAGCTTTGTTAGAAGAGTGCGTCGATGCGCTGGGACGTGCTTCTGCTCTACAGGTATATATATTTTGGGCTATGCTATGACTACAACCAAATGCCTACAACTCTCTTACAATCGCCACGTGGCGTTCACGTGACGTCCACGTAACGGTCGTCCATTGGAGGAGGAAGAGATGAGACTCGGTGGTTGTCCGGGTGGTCGTCACGTAGTCGGAATGCCACGTGACAGTTGTTTATTGGAGAAAATGTGGGACCGAAGGTGGCCCACATAGCATGAGGGTGAGAGGGTTGTAAGAAGGTAGTAAGCATTTGGTAATAAACTTAGCATGATATATCTTATTCCTTTCTTTCATTCATTCATTCATCTTGAATTATGCCCTGCACTGCTATATACAAATTTTATCACTCTAAATCATTTGCGAGACATCGTTTATTTTTTCAGGTTCGAGAGCAGAGCCTGCGATGCCATCTCGTTCAGTTAAAATCATCGCAACAACAACATAGAAACGTTTCGATCAG
Organism: Iris macrosiphon; assembly: GCA_036927795.1. Lineage (NCBI taxonomy): Eukaryota > Viridiplantae > Streptophyta > Magnoliopsida > Asparagales > Iridaceae > Iris > Iris macrosiphon. The sequence goes on from JAYESA010000256.1 coordinate 140,113, forward strand.
AGAAATTCTTTGATTGAGTCCAGATCAAATGACATAACATGTGGTATAAGAATATACAGAGAATTCAATAGTTTACTATATACTTCCAATATTCTTCCCTTAAAAAAAAAAAAAAAAGGAAAAAGAGGAGAATAAATGATACCACTGTTGTGCCATGATACATGATCTTCTGAATCAGAATATATTTGTTCTCCTTTGTAAGCTTTAATACTGTTGCTTTGTTAGCAAACGTTGGCAATGGATGCATTAAGAAAGTAGTTCTTCAACCTCTCAAGTGTCATATGAAGTTGTTTAATGAAATATTGTTCTTGATATACGCAAGTAAGTCAAAGACTAGCAACATCATTTTAATAAATGTGAAGGTAAAGGAGAAATGGATCACAAGTCCAACCAAATCCTTCGAGCCAACAATCAAGTCCAATACATCATGCAGAGCGGAACATTACACCTCGCTCCTCCCTCGATATCCTAGGCTCGGGTCCAGGAAGCTCCCACTAAGGTTGGGTGAGAGCTCACAACCAAAATAGCTCAAATTAGCGAACATCTTTAGCGATTCCATGCATGATAAGACGTCGCTAAGATTATAGAAATTAGCGACGAACAAAAACAACGTCGCGATACGTCGTTGTTGGCGACGTTTAGCGACTACAGTTAGTATTATGGAAATAGACGCCGCCCAGGGTCGCTGAACGTCGCTAATTTTTTAATAACATCGACGTTTAGCGACTTCGTATCCTTTAAGTCGTAGTATTGTAAAAATATAGAGATGTTTAGCGACGTCTATATATGACGTCGCTAAAGTGTTTCATATAGGGTTTGAGTTTTCATTTCCTCCCATTAACATTTCATTCCCAATTTTGAGCTCCCTCCCCCCCACACCCCCCCACCTCCACCCCCCGTGACTCCGGCTGCCCCCTCCCCCCTCCACTTCCGGCTGCCCCCTTCCCCCCCGACCCCCACGACTCGGCTGCCCTTGCGACATCCTTAACCCCCCTCCCCGGTGTCGCCCTCTCCGACCGCGCCCTCAGGTAAACCCTAACTCACCCTATCTCGCTCTGGTAGCACGGACACATACACACTTTTGTGTTAACACAGACACGTTGGACCCGGGCACATGGACACACACATGACACAACCCTAATCCTAGCAGATGTGTTAACACGGACACGATGTTAAGATACGATACATACATGTTAACATGAGTTGGTATTGTCACGCCCCAGTCCCAAAATACGTAGGACTAGGAACACGTAAGCATGCCAGCCGCATGTATATGGCAACTCCAATATATGGAAACCATAACACACATACGCTGTAATATGAATAACAATTCACCAGTGGTATATATATAAGTCACAAGTCACAGGGCATAATCTAGATCTCATCCACAGAAAATATAAATAAATAAATAACCAATATCTACATAACTAGATCTCAATATGAAGTATCTAAAGATGACAGTCGGATGGAAACAAATCAACTGCCGAACTAGAATATAAAAGCAAACATAATATAAGTACAACAACCAACAATCACTGAGACTCGAAGAGAAAACCTCCTCAAAGATAAGTAACCAGTCCGGATCTGCGCTCCTATGAAAACTCATGAACATCTATACCTGGAAAGGGACCAGGTCCTCAGAGGGACGTAACAAGATACATAGAAGCATGCCAATAAAGTACTGAAAATAAACATCCAATGGGGTCGTCTAACCGTCTAAGTGAATGCAGTTTGAGAACAACTTTCTAACACGTGGGCTATCTGGCCATAAATGGGATTGGCATGACTCTCTCGGAGAATTAGGGGCGTACAAATCATGTCGTCTTTCGAACGGCAGAGGCCGCCTGTAATATATGGGGTCATCACCGTCCGTCGCTCCGGCGGAGCGTCCGGGTGAACAAAAGGAAAGTGCAAAGGAGCCCAAACGCCTTACTTGTTGTTCTCCCCACCCCATGCTCTAAGCATATCACATCCATGATACGATTTGGTTTATAGCCTATCTTTAGAACAATAGCCCAACCCTGCAACCAAACAAGGACAAGGATTGGACCACTGTACTACAATAGGCTATGTCCCTGAACTACTAATAACTGCTAAGTCTTCTAGCATGCAAAGTTTCTAACAGCAATTATTCCTAATGCATGGCCATACGTACAGGAGGCCAACCCAATACGTAGTCCGTGATCTATATGAGACTCACAACTCGTGTAACAACTGTGTCACGGCCAATGAAACCTAATGATGCTTCATGATAATGGGGCGGTCTCATAAACAAGGTCAATGCATATACATAATAAAAATAATTCACGACGATACCATCGTTGAACCCAAGTTTCCTTGGACGCGCATTTTATATAGCAGTTAAAATATATGAACTAATGACAGAAAATAAAGATGCATGCAACATATGGAATATGAATAACAGTACAATGGCAAGGTATACTTGCCTGGCAAGAAAGCTGTGATGTACCAATAACCTGCTCCAGAAGTCGCGCAGAACAATCAAATATCCTATGTACATATAATATAATATAATACAATCATTAGTCATTACACTAGCACATACACAACCATATTTTACACTGGACTATGGGGATACACTAGGGGTGACACGGGTCAACTAACACGATCAAATGCGCGTTGAATTATGCGGGGGTCACGTCTGTAATTGCTATACACAATCAGACAGTCAACTAACAGGTGTCTATGCCACTGCGTTAGTGTACGCAAGGCAGTAATTTCACACGTTCTTAGGGTCAACATGGTCAAGGTAAACACGGGATAGTCCACATTGTCCTAGGGTCGTACAATACAGTTACATATATAGTCATAACTATTACTTAGCATTTAATTACATATATAATACATCCATATATATATATATATATATATATATATATATATATATATATATATATATATATATATATATATATATATATATATATATATATATCAGTTTAATTCTAATACGCGTGCGCATACGCACACAAGTCATTGGACTTACTGTCACAGTTTGAAATCAACCAACTATCTAACCCAAGACGCTAACCTAGATGTTATTTTCATAAACACGCATACACAATATAAAAGGAGAGGGACGGGTTCGAACCTTGGTGTACGCGTACGGGAACGACATTAACGATGACGACGATGGTGACGGCGATGACGATGATGATGGTGATGACGACGATGACGACGAGGGTGACGATGAGGATGATGATAGGGTGCTGGTGATTAGGGTGAGATGATGATTGGGATGCTGGTGATGACGAGGATGATGATATGGATGATGATTATGATGTTGATGAAGGTTACTATTAGAGATGATGATGATGAGGTGGAGGTTAATGGCGAAGATGATGATTGGTTGATGTTGGGGTGATGATGATGGTTTGATGATGATGGTGATGGGGTGATGATGGGTTGATAAAGATGATGATGTAATTGTGGGCTGCCGGAGTTTACTGTTCTGGCCATGCTCAGGCGGTCGAGGAGGAGCAGGGAGGAGTTCGTGGTGGTACTGGTGGTGTGGTGCACGACTTGGTCGACGGGAGGAAAGGACAGAGAGGAAGGGGGAAGAGTTCAGCGGGTGTGCTTCGTCGTCCGGCGACTTCAGGCGAGGAGTGGCGGTCGAGGGAAAAGAACGGGGTGGTTGTTGTCGACTTCGGCGGAGGAAGGAGGAGAACGGGGAGAGAGAAGAGGTCGGGTGGTGATTGCTCAGGGAAGAGGAAGAGGGAGATCCGGCGGGTGGTTCTCCGGTCGTGCAGGCTGCTGGCGGAGAGGTGATGGTGGTAATGGTGATGGCAGGGAGCGGGGATCGGTGGCTCGATGTGCATGTGACGGTGGTGGTTAGGGGAGATGGCCGCGGCGGAGCTCCGACGAAGGAGGATGGCTCGGGATGGAGAAAGTAGACGAGGAGGATGGTGGTGTGTGGCGGAGAGGAAGAGGACAGGATGCCTGGTGAGGAGGAGCAGGAGATGAGGACAGGATGCCTGGTGGCGAGGCTCGGTCGACGGCCTCCGGCGAGGTGGTGGCTGCAGGGGGGAATCAGAAGGAGGAGGAAGATGAATAGTAGGAGAGGGTATAGTATTCGGCTAGGGAGGTTTAGGTTGGCGTGATTTTGGGTAAAAAAATAGGAAAAATATTTTTATACATGTGAAGGGGTTTTTTTGACCTAGGAAAATTTGGACTTGGTCAACTCTTCTTGGGATTGGGCCTTGGGTTTGCCATGGGGATGTTTGGAGGGCTAGGATTTGTATTATTTAAATGCAAGGCTAGAATTAAACGAGGGGCGATGTTGCGCGTTGCACATTTCGAAAATTATGGAAAAAATTTCTATGAAAGAAAAATAGGTTTTTACATATATATGTCCAATGGTGTGGACACCTTAATGCATTTTTGCATAAAAATGCCCAACAATTAGAAAATTACACAAAGACAGAAATTAGATTAAATTAATTAAAATTAATACGCAAGGTGTTCTTGAATTAATTAGAAGTACATGAGGATAAAATTAGGTGGGACACAAGTGTCATGGACGTAGAGGGCTCAGAGTAGAATATTGTCATAATTTAGGTTGTACGAAACGGGTCAAGATTGTGTCTCCAATTTTGATTGGAACGTACAAGGATATAAAGTCGTATTTATATAGAATTAAGTACAAACGTCCACGACGAATATTGTGCGACTAAAATATAGCACAAGTGAGCATAATTATAAGTTACACAATGGTCAGAATGGAAGACAGGCATGTCTAGGACAAGAATATGAAATTTGTAGGAAGGCAATGTCTAGTATAGTGCTCCAATTATCGAAGCAACGGTAAGGTGCACTAGGTGATATAAATCTTGTACAATTAAATAAATACCGTGTCCTATTTCCAATTTGATACAAACTAGCCCTAATTTCACTATCTAAGCCAAGTAGGCCTAATTTTGGGTGAGGGGGTTTACAATCTACCAAACTTAAAATAATTTTGTCCTCAAAATTAAACTAGGGTAGGATTTCTCTATCTATTCTCACTTGATCACTATATAAAAGAATTCTCCTCAAGTTTAACAATGCAGTTTCTACCCAACTTAGAATTTACCCATCTATCACATAAGGCTATACTTCTAAGAAAACTATTCCTCAAATTATTTAATCATATCGTTCAATCCTCAAAAGTTTTTAACACTAACATATCACCTATGATATGCCTTAATCAATTATAAAATAGAGTCACCTAGTCATGTGATTAGCCTATGGGGTATATCTAGTACTATCAATGTAACCCAAGCACGAGTGTTCGTCTTTCCAAAATAGGGAAAGACGGAGAGCAATAATAAAGAATTTAAATTGGGGGTAATAGAATACAAGTATGGGGATCAAGGCGGTTAAAGAGTTCAAATGAGAATTGTCAAGGCAGTTGTGGATTGAAATCCTATTTGATAATTTCTTATTCGCATGCTCGTATCAGTACGGTTATGTACTTGATATGATATGCTCTGACATATCTAGGGGGCAAATATATTTGTCTACTGGTCAACTATATATCTCAATCCACGTAAAATAGTATTACGAAGGGCGAACCAAGCGCACTAAGGCTAGCTAGACCTTAATACACTGATTCTGAAATGTATTGGTGTGTCGACCCACTAATACATATATCATGAACAATCTCGATAAGGAATAATCTTGCAAAAACTAGGCTATAATAGCGGCATAAGTCAAGGTAGTACATAAAATATAAATACGCTGGATCATGATGAAAGAAGGTACATAATAATTCAAGTTCACAAAAAAGATAAGACTCTACACTCTCTACAGTTGTCATACTAACTCCTTATTTAAGTCGCTAGTCGACCAAATAGGGTATGGGCCTCTAAATTTTATAGTCTGAATAAACACTATCATCTTATGCAAGCGTACAATTTATGTCATTCAGTTATACTTCAATAATAGGTCAAAAGACTATGTGATACTATGTTGTGAGGCATACTACCCAACTTAAAAGAATTAACTAATACTGTAACTGTCTTGAGGGGATCCTACAAAATAATATTGTTCTTGTAAATAAAGTATAAACTCCTATTGGGGTACATGCGAAAAAGATCTTGGTACCTGTTAGGGTATCCTATTGCATTATATAGGTAATGGTCATCTTAAGTCTTAGTCGTAGTGCTCATAGAACAAGTGTCAATAGTATGAATGAAAAAGTTACTGGCCTTTAGGGGAAAAAGGAAATAACTCGTATCAAGGTGGGGGTACAAATTGCGTGATCAACAACTAGAGGATGAATAACTCAACTATCAGGTTCTAACTACAAGGCACATAATCTCAAAATTCAAGAGTAACAACTATAATCCTAGCAAACTAGATATCCTAACATAAAATAATACACTTGGCCTACAATCAGAAAGGTCAGACGACACGAATTGAAAGATGAAGAAGAGAAAAACATAATTTAGTCGTCGCACAATTAGCGAACGTTAAGGTTGCAGAGGAACAAGATATGAAATTAAAATAGAAATACTCTAGATAAGATCATGGTTTCCTAAGGAAGGGTGGAATGCTAATATCTGTGTTCGAGGTATGATCAAGGAAAATATTATATTTATTCCTTTTGGCTTCCTAAGGTACTGTCTGCTTAATAATAAGACAAGGAGCTAAATTTATAGTTCTAATATTATCTCACTATGAAAGTTAAGTTTGGTCCTAATATTCAACCTTGGATTTCTATTGGTTCCTCAATGCTAGGGTCAAACAATATGGTCAAATTTCTAACTAACCCTGGTAGTGTCTATACTATCTCAGGTCATCCCTAATTATCGAGGGATAATGGTCGATCCATCTACAGGTAAGGGTGCTTTGGTTCATTAAGTATTCTAACTCAGTGATGTGTCAACACTCTAGTTGTACTCTTAATAGGAAGGTTACCCTACTTATTATCTAACAACTGGGACTTCCATATTCTAAGAGGGGGCTATACTCAAGGAACTATTAGGAAAGCACATGAATCAAGCATGATGCAATTTATTCAAATAGAACCGATTGAAAGGAAGGTGAGTCATAATAAATTATGGATGAGATCCTATACTCTAATCCTATGTGCAGGCTTGCTCAGTACAGTAACATAACCAAGATAATATGCTCTCAACCTACACAGGCCACCACTAAAAATATGTCACGCCCCAGTCCCAAAATACGTAGGACTAGAAACACGTAAGCATGCCAGCCGCATGTATATGGCAACTCCAATATATGGAAACCATAACACACGTACGCTGTAATATGAATAACAATTCATCAGTGGTATATATATGTCACAGGACATAATCTAGATCTCATCCACAGAAAATATAAATAAATAAATAACCAATATCTATATAACTAGATCTCAATATGAAGTATCTAAAGATGACATTCGGATGGAAAAAAAAATCCACTGCCGAACTAGAATATAAAAGCAAACACAATATAAGTACAACAACCAACAATCACTGAGACTCGAAGAGAAAACCTCCTCAAAGATAAGTAACCAGTCCGGATCTGCACTCCTGCGAAAACTCATGAACATCTACACCTGGAAAGGGACCAGGTCCTCAGAGGGACGTAACAAGATACATAGAAGCATGCCAATAAACTACTGAAAATAAACATCCAATGGGGTCGCCTAACCGTCTAAGTGAATACAGTTTGAGAATAACTTTTCAACACGAGGGCTATCTGGCCATAAATGGGATTGGCATGACTCTCTCGGAGAATCAGGGGCCTATAAAGCATATCGTCTTTTGAACGGCAGAGGCCGTCTATAATATATGGGGTCATCACCGTCCATCGCTCCGGTGGAGCGTCCGGGTGAACAAAAGAAAAGTGCAAAGGAGCCCAAACGCCTTACTTGTTGTTCTCCCCATCCCATGCTCTAAGCATGTCACATCCATGACATAATTTGGTTCATAGCCTATCTTTAGTACAATAGCCCAACCCTACAACCAAACTAAGACAAGGATTGGACCACCGTACTACAATAGGCTATGTCTCTGAACTACTAATAATTGCTAAGTCTTCTAGCATGCAAAGTTTCTAACAACAGTTATCCCTAACGCACGGTCATACGTACAGGAGGCCAACCCAATACGTAGTCCGTGATCTATATGAGACTCACAACTCATGTAACAACTGTGTCACAGCCAATGAAACCTAATGATGCTTCATGATAATGGGGTGATCTCATAAACAAGGTCAATGCATATACATAATAAAAATAATTCACGACGATACCGTCGTTGCACCCAAGTTTCCTTGGACGCGTATTTTATGTAGCAGTTAAAATATATGAACTAATGTCAGAAAATAAAGATGCATGCAACATATGGAATATGAATAACAGTACAATGGCAAGGTATACTTGCCTGGCAAGAAAGCTGCGATGTACCAATAACCTGTTCCAGAAGTCGCGTAGAATAATCCAATATCCTATGTACATATAATATAATATAATATAATATAATACAATCATTAGTCATTACACTAGCACATACACAACCATATTTTACACTGGACTCAGGGGGTACACTAGGGGTGACACGGGTTAACTAACATGGTCAAATGTACGTTGAATTACGCGGGGTTCACGTCTGTAATTGCTATACACAATCAGACAGTCAACTATCATGTATCTAAGCCAGTGCGTTAGTGTGCAAGGCAGTAATTTCACACGTTCCTAGGGTTAACATGGTCAAGGTAAACACGGTATAGTCCACATTGTCCTAGGGTCGTACAATACAGTTACATATATAGTCATAACTATTACTTAGCATTTAATTACATATAATATATATATATATATATATATATATATATATATATATATATATATATATATATATATATATATATATATATATATATATATATATATATATATCAGTTTAATTCCAATACGCGTGCGTATACGCACACAAGTCATTGGACTCACTGTCACAGTCTAAAATCAACCAACTATCTAACCCAAGATGCTAACCTAGATGTTATTTTCACAAACACGCATACACAATATGAAAGGAGAGGGACAGGTTCGAACCTCGGGGTACGCGTAGGGGAACGACATTGATGATGACGACGATGGTGATGACGATGACGACGAGGGTGGCGATGAGGATGATGATAGGGTGCTGGTGATTAGGGTGAGATGATGATTGGGATGCTGGTGATGATGAGGATGATGATGTGGATGATGATTATGATGTTGATGAAGGTTACTATTAGAGATGATGATGATGAGGTGGAGGTTAATGGTGAAGATGATGATTTGTTGATGTTGGGGTGATGATGATGATGATGGTTTGATGATGATGGTGATGGGGTGATGATGGGTTGATGAAGATGATGATGTGATTGTGGGCTGCCGGAGTTTACTGTTTCGGCCATGCTCAGACGGTCGAGGAGGAGCAGGGAGGAGTTCGTGGCGGTGCTGGTGGGGTGGTGCACGGCTTGGTCGACGGAAGGAGAGGACAGCGAGGAAGGGGGAAGAGTTCAGCGGGTGTGCTTAGTCGTCCGGCGGCTTCACGCGAGGAGTGGTGGTCAAGGGAAAAGAACGGGGTGGTTGTTGTCGACTTCGGCGGAGGAGGGAGGAGAACGGGGAGAGAGAAGAGGTCGAGTAGTGATTGCTCAGGGAAGAGGAAGAGGGAGGTCCGACGGGTTGTTCTCTGGTCGTGCAGGCTGCTGGTGTAACGCCCCGCTCCAAACGGTTACTTAAGAAACACTACGCTGCTTCGACTCGGTTGAGAATCGAGTCTCGGAGAAACCTTACCGCCAGATCAACACGGACGAAGTGTAATGAACCCTTTGAATTAATCGAGCGGCTTCTATTGAAATAAGTCCAAGAGTTTTGTTGGTTGCTTTGCTTCTTGGTTTTGTGTTGCTTTGTGTTTTGAGTTGCTTTCGATGACTTGGTTTTCATGATTTCGCTTTCTCGCTTGCGCTTTCATTTCGAATCGTAAGGGAAAGAGATTGAAGTATACTAACCAAGTATTATTGTATTTTTAGGACGCATAACCAAAGAGTGAACGTCGCTTAGGCTTCCCCATCCTCTCGTTCGATTGATTCGGTGAGTGGCTTAGGCCCTTCGATGAATCTTTCAGTTCACATGCCTAATGAAAAGAATCTCTAGTTCACTAAATATTGCCTCATTAAAAAGATAAGCTAAGAAATGAACTGCATGCTTTAAATAGAGTTCTGCTTTACTTCAGTTAAATGTTGCCCCTTACTTACTTGTTGCATCACTATATCGTGCATTTTACATTCATGATTAGTGTTTGTGTCAAGTGTAAAAGAAGAAGAGAAGATGGGTCTAGTAGTTCGCCCTAACGTCCGGTCCTACGGGATCTTGGGGGGTGTGGCTATTAGATTGTTATATGCTTGCTAAAGATGTGCATCCTAAGAGTCGGTTTATAAATGTCTGCTTGCCATGCATGGGTCTCGGACAACTTGTGCACAAGGTATAATAGTCTCTCGATCGGTTCCTGGGGCACTGGGAATCGGTCGGTCCGGAAGGGATTTGTGGGGACACCCTGACGTCCGGTCCTACGGGATCTTGGAGGGTGTTGTTGTCCAATAATGGGGAAACTCATGGACCGTCATATAGATAGGGCGCATGCTAGGTTTACCTTCTTGCATACCTATCATTTGTGACATCAGAAGATTGATACATAAGTTTATGCATATATACATATTGTGCCTAACTTGTGTGTCTGCTGCAGGGATAACCGATCGACCGTGGGTAAGAAATATCATATGCATATGCCATATATCGTCTATGTTTCCTTACATAAATTGTTAAAATGAAACTAGACAACCAGAAAGATCACCTAATAATGCTAGCTTCATATGCTTACTTAGTGTGGATTTCTAAGGTGAGTTCGGCCTCGGTCGCTCACCAGTACAAGTGGTAGTACTGACCCACGTTTGTGGGCATATATTCAGGTGCTGGAAGCGAGAGTTTGGCAAGCTTACTCAATCTGAATCAGAGTGTGCGCACCCTTCCTTAGGACTGTGTTCGTGCTGTTTCCTCCGCTGCTTACCTCTCCAGTGGGCTACTTCTTCTTCTGCTAGATGTTTTGCTATTTTGGTCCTACTACAAGGACATAATATAATGGGCGTTTTGGCTAGATTTTGGGAATGTGAAAAGAGTTGTAAGCCTTCTAAGGCATATTTTGTAACTCAGCCAAGCAAGCTCTTGTAATCAAATCTTCAAGTATTCAATGAAAGAAAGTATTTTGTGTGCTATCAAATGTGTTCAACTTTGGTTCTCTGCATTTACTCTGTGGCTATATATATATATTTTCGTCTCTCTTGTGTCTTGTGCAGGTACGTTGCCTGGTGCAAGCGCAACTTAGGCTTGCACGGCATCGCGCCCAAGCGAGGACGAATGGTTCCGTAGGGACCAAGCGAGGACGATCGGCCCTACGGGATCGGGGCGCGACAGCTGGCGGAGAGGTAATGGTGGTAATGGTGATGGCAGAAAGCGGGGATCGGTGGCTCGATGTGCAGGTGACGGTGGTGGTTAGAGGAGATGGCCGCGACGGAGCTCCGGCGAAGGAGGTTGGCTTGGGATGGAGGAAGTAGACGAGAAGGATGGTGGTGCATGGCAGAGAGGAAGAGGGTTCAGCCGTCCAGGCGAGGAGGAGGAGGAGGAGATGAGGACAGGATGCCTGGTGGCGAGGCTCGGTCGACGGCCTCCGACGAGGTGGTGGCTGCAGGGGAATCGGAAGGAGGTGGAAGATGAATAGTAGGAGAGGGTGTAGTATTCGGCTAGGGAGGTTTAGGTTGGGGTGATTTTGGGTGAAAAAAATAGGAAAAATATATTTATACATGTGAAGGGGTTTTGTTGACCTAGGAAAATTTGGACTTGGTCAACTCTTCTTGGGATTGGGCCTTGGGCTTGCCATGGGGATGTTTGGAGGGCTAGGATTTGCATTATTTAAATGCAATGCTAGAATTAAACGAGGGGCGATGTTATGCGTTGCACATTCCAAAAATTATAAAAAAAATCCTATGAAGGGAAAATAGGTTTATATATGTATATGTCCAATGGTATGGACACCTTAATGCATTTTTGCATAAAAATGCCCAAAAATTAGAAAATTACACAAAGACGGAAATTGGATTAAATTAATTAAAATTAATGCGCAAGGTGTTCTTGAATTAATTAGAAGTACATGGAGATAAAATTAGGTGGGACACAAGTGTCATGGACGTAGAGGGCTTAGAGTAGAATATTGTCATAATTTAGGTTGTACGAAACGGGTCAAGATTGTGTCTCCAATTTCGATTAGAACGCATAAGGATACAAAGTCATATTTATATATAATTAAGTACAAACGTCCGTGACGAATATTGTGCGACTAAAATATAGCACAAGAGAGCATAATTATAAGTTACACAATGGTCAGAATGGAAGACGGTCATGTCTAGGACAAGAATGTGAAATTTGTAGGAAGGCAATGGCTAGTGTAGTGCTCCAATTATCGAAGCAACGATAAGGTGCACTAGGTGATATAAATCTTGTACAATTAAATAAAATGCCGTGTCCTATTTCCAATTGGATACAAACTAGCCCTAATTTCACTATCTGTCACGACCCGCACCCGGATATTCGGGCACGAGTGCGTGGGCACGTCCAGCCTACGCCGTAGTGTCGGCGGTAGTACGCTGTCTAGGTCATTTTCTGGGATTTATTAAAATCTATCTCATCCACGATAATAAACAGGCAAGAATAATCACAGGAATAAGAATGCTAAGATTTCATAATATTTAATCTGTGACAACCAATCCACAGTTAATACAAGCCGGAAGATAAATCGGGGACAAACCCGAGTATTAAGCTGAAAAGAAAATACTAGCTAACTGGCTGCTACTCCTCAAGGTAGTCTCCTGAGTGGGAACCGGCTCCTCAATGTGTCACCTGCTAACTCATAGGGCCATAATAGGTAGGGGCAAAGTCCTCATCATCGCCTAAAACAACGGATCCAGTCAGGAAAGGAGCAAAGTACACAATGCACAACAAGATTTAAACTAAATATTTATGACAAGTAAGAAAAGAACTGACTAAGTATCATGTTGAGAATATGCAAAAAGAAGCAACAATAACTAAGAGTTAAAAAGCTATAAACAGGGTTATGAGTAAAACCGGAATAAATGAGACAAGTAAATGAAACTGCAACAAGACAACAGGAACTGCAACAAGACAAGAACTATGTGTGTGAACTTGTGTATTTAGAATACCTAGTTGGCATGTAGGGGTCTATAAGGTTAAACCGGCCGTCATAGAAGGCTATTAAACAGGGAAAAATCGAGATCCGACTGATGGACAGTCTTGTACCAACAGCGGCAAGGGGCAGGGTAAACTACATGCCTTTTAGTATTCTCCCACCCGACACGAAAAGCAGGACAGGAAATCCAATATTCAAGACATGAAATCCAGATTCTAACACTACGTGTAAACATCCAATGGTACTAGTAGAGCAAGGAATTAATTATCACAATATAAAGATTAAACTTGAAGTGCAGGTACTTGCCTGATGTTTGGATCCAAATATAGTTTGTCTCGAGGAAAATCCAGAAATGTGTCCAGATGCTGAAATAAACATTTCCATCATGCTCAGAAGATATAAAATAGCTAGAAACGCCTGTCCTTGAGTCCAATTTGGAGACAAGGGCACAAACGGCAATTTCGGGTCAAAACGGGGTCCGCCGGTGGGCCCGCTTTGCACCGAAAAACGTATCCGGGTCAAAGGTCTCCAATTTTACCAAACTTAGTGTCAACAGGTCAGGAACGTTGATACGAACCCAACGGAACTTCCAGATTTGCATTCCGATGAGCCGAACACAAAATCGCCCGTCGAACGGGCCTGTGGGGCCCACGACACGCGATTTCGTCAACGTTCTCAGAATCGAACCAAACTTGACCCACAGGACCAGCGTATCGCTATGAGTCCGATGGCGCAAGTTTCGTCTCGATCTGACGAGTGTACAAGAAGTTAGGGCGAATTGCCGAAAAGTCGGATACGGGACGATGTCCGCGGATACGCGTTGATTCCAGTGTGCATGCACACCTGAATCAGCTTCCACGAAATCTCACACGTCCGTATCAACGACGCGTACGTATCTGTGAAGACCGCACGCGACCAAGTCGTCCCGTTTGGCGGGGCGCACTCAGTTCCGGGGTGAAACAGGGTCTGGTTTTTCCTGTTTTTGGATCACGGTGTGCGATCACCACAGGACGCGATGCCCTGAACAGTTTGTCCAGGCACCGAGAGGGTCATACAGGCTTCGCAACGCAATTTGCAGAATTGGAAACAGAGCTACGAGGCGAAAGTTACACGCACCTGAAGGGGACCCGAAAATCAGGGTCGAGTCGTGTCCGACTCGTGTCGGACACGCGAATCCGAAATTAGGGTTAGGGTTAGGGTTATCGTCGGAATCCGGCGGAGGACGGCTGCTAGGCGGCCGGGCTCGGGGGCACGCGGCGGAGGGCGGCGCGGCGTGGCTGGGGACGCGTCGGCGGCGGCTCAGGGCGGCCGGAGGCGGCGGCTACGGCTTGCTGCGGCTGGTGGCTGTTGCTGCTCGAGCTGCGGGGTCGACCGGAGGGCGGCGCCGAGGGAGAAGGGAGGCGCTGGCGGTGCGGGTGGAGGAGCTGGGCGGTCGGCGAGGCGGTGGCGAGTGGAGGAGAGCAGCGGCGGAGCGGGGCGAGGGTTAGGGTGGAGGCTGGAGGAGGAAGACGGAGCGTCGGGAGTTTATAAAGGTGGAGGAGGAGGGGGGTTGGCCGGGAGAGGCGGAGCGCGGGGGCGACGTGGGAGCGGAACGCGCGGCGCTGCGCGCGGCGGCCGGCGCTGGACGCGGGGTCGTGGGGGGGCTGGGGGAGACCGGGTCGGGGTGACGGGCTGGCGGGTCGGGTTCGGGTGCGCCCGACCCGACCCGACCCGATAGGGTTGGGTCTGGGCTAACGGGCTGGGCCGCGGCCCAATGGGCCAGGGCGGCCCGCGGGAAAAATAAAATAAAATAATAAATAATAAATAATAACAATAAAAACAGTAAATTAAATAATTAATTAAAATTAGTTTTTAGGTATTTAAAAATAGATCTGAGGCCGAGAAAAATCCAGAAAAATTACCCTAAGTCTAGTTTTTCATTTTACACCCAAAAATATTATTATAAATAATATTTTAATATTATTTATTAACAATTAAAAATTATTTAATAATTTAAAATCCTGATTTTAATTACAGAAAATTCCAGAAAATTATGAAAAATCCCAATTTAAAATTATTGCAAAATCTGGGGGTTTACACTATCTAAGCCAAGTAGGCCTAATTTTGGGTGAGGGGGTTTACAGGTATTTACACGGTATCGTTAAATGGTTATATGTGTATGATGGGCCCTAAATTTAGGATATCTAAGAAATGTTAAATGGTTATATGTGTATTTACACTGTATCGTTAAATGGTTATATGTGTTACCAATGCAAGTATCATGGTATCATGTTACCAATGTAAATTTATGGGTAAGTAAGCGATACATGGGTATCATAGTGATATGATACTATGGTACTCAAGTATCAATGAGTAAATTTGTGGGTAAGTAAGTATAGGTATTGAGTTACCAATGCAAGTTACTAAGGTATTTGATAAGGGTAAGAGATAAGTTTTAATTAAGTTAAGATACCAAGTATGGGTTAAGGCATTGGAGTTGAGGGCAATGTAATAGGTAAGTTTCTAGGTAATGGATTAAGATACTAGTTATAGCTAAGGTATTCTAAGATACTATTATATATGAGTTTATATATAAATATAGGATAACTAGTATATCTATATTGAAAGTATCGGCCAATGATGAGCAATACGAAAAACTAGAACTAAATGACAAGAATAGTAGATAACTTTTGTATATAAAGTTACATTTAATTAGAAAATCAAAGTAACGGCCAATGTTGAGAGAGTTATGTTCTAGTGTTGAGTATCAAGTGTTGGTGCCTAAGTATAGATGTTAGCAAGGGGTGAAAGATGTATTTTAGTATAATCAAGTTTTGACCTAGCAACCGAGTTTCAAGTGTGTCATGGGTATTTGCAACCGAGTGTCAAGATACAAGAGAGTATCAATATATGATATTGTGTACCATGATATGTAATATCCACATGAATGGCTTACAAGGAATACGTGACAACACCCATATCCTCAAATCAGAGTTTTTCTCATGTCTACTAGGTTTGGAAATCAATATCAAACTTATCTATTTACTTATTTTACGGATACTCATGAGTCACGATATGGATACTCACGTATCACAACTAGAATACTAACGATATGACCTAAATACTCACTTTGATGAACATTTGGATACTATATGTGAACGATGTCTATTCATCTTTGCAGAAGTATCTAAAAATTGATCTGTTTTACTATCTACGTCATCGTTCATGGATGTACAACCGTCATCCGGATGATATGTGCAGTGTGCAGGATGAATACATAGAGGGAGTAGAGCAGTTCCTGCTGGCCGCATATGTGTTGTTTTTCTCTATATATAGAGGACCTCCTCTTTCATTTGGGGAGAGAGAAAATAGATGAAAAATCAAGTATACCAGATCATATGCGGCTCATAATATCCCCCTCGTAAATGGTGCTTTTCAAGTATTTTTGAAGGTGACATTGAGCGTTCCAGAAGTTCATTTGTGAACTTGCTGGTTCCTGGGGGCAGATCGTCTGTACGGCGAATCTTGCTTTGAGCAACGGTGGTTTTGACCACCCCAGCAAGGAGCTTTGTGGTTTTGACCACCCCAGCAAGGAGCTTTTCTTTTGCTTTTCTCTTTGCTTCGTTCTTTCTCATTGTAGCGTCTGTGAACATTAAGAGAAGAACGTTTTACTTGTTGCTTGTTGTAATCTTCATTATCTTTGAAGTTTATTTGTAACATGTTATTGGCTCATGCTTCGTTAGAATCGAGATATATCAAATGAGAAACACTTGTGTGAATCTCTGATCTCGACGACAACTTGGGTTCCAGTAAAGAGCGTACATTCGGGTCTCGCTAGTAGCTCTGCTATGGCCCACGTTCTACCATCTTTGATCTATCTCGGAACTAACAGCAACTTAGTTTTGTCTATAAATAGAGATACTTCTTCTCATTTAGTGTAGTTGAAAATTTTGGAGAGAGAACGGTAGTTAGAGAGCCACATCAAGTATATACGCAGACGAGGGCACCCTTCCTTCATTTGTGTTTCCGAGTGTTTCCGAATATGACTTAGAGCGTTTCAGGAGTTATTTTGTGAACTTGCCATATTCTAAGAATAAATCGTCGTATAGGACGAATCTTTTTTGAGCTACGATGGTTCAAGGCAAAGGGCTTCATTTATAATCAACGTGCATAGGACTGTCCCTAGATTCCATGGGCCCATGTAGCCCACAAGTTCATCATTTCATAAACCGCAGATTATTCTATTAAGCCGATCCTAGTGGAGCTTGGCATGTTCAAGCTCGGTTTATTTATGGCTTGGAGTCAACGAGTCAAGTTTAATTTAGAGCTTGCATTTATGGAGCCAAGTTCGAGCTTGTTCACTAATCTACTTGAGTTGGCTCAATAGTCGATCTAGCGACTCACAAACTTTCCAACTCACACTTTGGAGTCGAGCTCCTGTGGGTATGTATGTATGTATGTATGTATGTATGTATGTATGTATGTATGTATATTGCATATAGCAATATTTAGGGAAAAACACATTATGTTTGGCTTCTTTATACGGATATTTTCACATAAAACATCAAAGTTCAGAAAATTTTCAAAAAAAACAATTTTCAAATTTTACGCAAAAAAATAAAAGATTGTTACTAAGGAAGTTTTAGTTGAACACAAAATTAAAGAGAGACACACTTAACAATGACGTATAATGGGATAAAAGCGTACTTGTTAAGGATTTTTTTTTTTACCATTTTTTTGTTTGTTCAAAAAAAAACGACAACAAAATGTTCTTATTAAAAAAAAATCTTGCACAAAAAATGTTCTTTTTAAGGACGTTATGTCCTTACTATGGGGCATGTCAACAAATTAGTAAGGACTTTTTCTGTCCATGAATTGCCCGGTGTTTTTCTTTTCTAAATGTTTTATAAGTTTCTATTAGAGAATTAAATCTATAGTAAATTGGAATTAAATTTGAGTTCAATTCTCAATGAAATAGTAAATCTCTAGCATTTTTTTTTTAATCCACACATGTTTGCAAAAAAAATACAAAATTATTATTTCCACTGACATTTGAACTCAAAATCAGAATGTATTTGCACCGTCACCATCTTCGAATAAACCAATTTATTTGGGACCATGCGGATCCATTCTTTTTCTATTCAAAGATCAGCCCTTTGTCTCTGTGTTTCTTTCACCCACAAATAATGATAACAATTTCTCTCGAATCCGATGGATAACCGATTTATTTTTTCGATTGGGACTGGTTTGGATAAAATAGGAGACAGGAAGGGGACTCAAAATCTTTTACCCACAAATTATTATTTCGACTCATATGTCTCTCGTCAAGAGTATTCCTCAACTCTCATCAAGAGTAGTTTCTCGACTTTCGACAAGTCGATCCTGTTCACGAGCTTCCAAGCCGTGGTTTCTATGTTTAGGTTCGAGCAAGAACGGAACCAAAAATTCAACGGTTTTTTTCATTTAAAGTAATAAAAAATTAAATATTTATACAAAACGGGAAAAAATTTCGGTAATTGCGGAGGGGGGGACCACTCGCCAACTCAGTTGGCGAGGTGCTGAGTTGGCGAGTATCTCGCCAACTGAGTTGGCGGGGCGCACTCCTCGAGGGGCCGCTCGCCAACTCAGTTGGTGGGCCGTGCAACGTTAGCAATTTAGCCGTTAGCCAACGGCTATATTCACTTCCTATAAAAAAAAAACCCAAACACTTCTCACACCACATTCTCCTCCTACCCTAAACACTCCTCACACACACCACATTCTCCTCCTATTTTCACAACTTCCTGGCGATGACTACCCACAATGACGGTCGTATTCCGGGCGGACCGACTACCGCGCTTATTATTAAGCAACGTGAAGACCACATTTCAAGTCAGATATTTACTGGCGAGGTAAATTTTGAAATAACAAGTTGCCAACTTTATTAATGTATATATTTTTTGTAATGCCTATGTTTACTTTATTAATGCATATATTTTTTATAGTTATACGACCATGATCATGCTTTACGAACCCGGATCCACGTACATTGGCGGGCCGAAAGGAATTATCGTACGTGGGAGCTAAATTCGGTTCAAAAAGCTTTGGTGGAATCCTTTGGATTCCACTATATAGATCGTGTTAGATATTTAATTCACGATCTCCATTTAGTTGTAAGCCTTGCGGAGCGTTGGTGGCCAGAACGCAACACTTTCCAACTCCCATTCGGCGAGATGACGATCACCCTTTTTGATGTGGCGAATATACTAGGGTTACCTATTAAAGGTAACGCTATATATTTTGATCCGCACTTAAAGGGATCTGATCTGATCCGGAGTTATCTCGGTGTTAGCCCTCCTTCTGGTCTAAAAGATGGTAATTATGTAAAATTTTCATGGCTCCGTGGCAACTTTATAGACCTACATCAAACTATTGATGGTGTGGTTGATGTAGATGAAAATCGGGTATGTATTTTAATTAGTAAATTTGTTTATTACTTAATTTAGTGGTGCAATTTAATAAACACTTAATAAATCCAGGTCATTCGTTGCACTAGAGCGTATCTGCTCTGTTTATGTGGTGCCATTCTATTTTTCGATGCATCGGGAAATATGGTAAATGTGCAGCTTTTACCATTCTTGGATGATCTGACCAAACCTACTGAGCATGCGTGGGGAGCTGCTACTCTTGCATTTTTGTACGCCAATCTGACAGAATTTGTCAGATCCAATCGCATGAGTATTTGTGGATGTATTTCACTGATACAGGTATGAATGAAAGACCTTAAAAAGTTAGAGTAATTTTATACGCAAATATGGTAAATTATGTTTGTACTAATATCATATTTTTGTTTTATAGTTCTGGTCCTACGAGCACTTTTATATTGGTAGGCCTGTTACCAGCATTCTCAGTGATGTTGGAGTATTTTCAGTTGCTATGCGCTGGCCTACAGACGTAGTGGATTATCAACACTACCAATACAGGACTGTATCACTATATCGTAGCCAATTTGATACACTGCGATATAATGAGATAATTTTAAAATATGCAATAAATATCTTTAAATTATTTAAGTTTTGATCGTAGATAAACATCACATCTAATCTCTTAAAATATCTTTAAATAGGTAAACTGGTTACCGTACACATGTGAACCTGATGCTCCAGAAATTAAGATGACATCCTATGCATTTAGTTTACACAGATGTCATATTATATATGATCGGTTCACCATGTACCATCCGACAGACCGTGTTCTTCGGCAATTTGGAATGGCCCCAATAATTCCCGATGATCCACCGACAGTCGGTTATCAGACATCAAATGCATTACAACGAATCATTGGTCTCGTTGCTGACTGGAATAATCGGTTCGAGAATTATAGTGTGAGGGACATGTCTCCTAGACTAAATTCTGCTGCGGAATGTAAGTTATAAGTTACTCATTATTCGTATTGATTTAGTGTAAATAGTTTGCTAAAATTTTGTTTACATTTTGCAGACATAGGTAGCCTGGACTACAGACAATGGTGGGGATGCCCTCTTATGAGCAACCGAGTATACCACTATGAGGAGCCCAGGTTCAAGACTAGATCCCTAGACGATTCTACTATGCGTGCTTTTATTGATGGAATGAATGATTTGGTATGACTTCATTATACTTTAACTTCATTATACTTTAAAAAATACATATACATAGATATGATAAATATTTTAATTTACATGTTTCAAATTTCAGAGTGGGGTATACCAGCAACATTTACAACAACCACATATGGAGGAACATATGACTCGTCTTATGGAGGAGCTTGTTACTCGTGTTCGGCATCTGGGTATTGGACCGGAACCGAAAATGCCTCCGGTACAATCCCGTCTTCCACCGGACTATCCGACCGGCTTAGTACGACAGAGACACTCTCGACGTCGTCGGCGGGATACTGCTGGAGCGGGCCCGAGTTACCAGTATGCTGGAGCGGGCCCGAGTTACCAGTATGCTGGAGCCTACCCGACTTACGAGACTCCTGGAGCGGGACCGAGTTACGAGACTGCTGGAGATGAAAGCTACCAGATTACTTATAAAATTATTCCACGAGCATTATTCATAAGACTAGCTGAACAACTAAAATTATATTTAATTGCTAAATTACTTATAAAGCTTCTAAAGTGAGAACGACTAGGAAATGATTGTCCCTTAGATAATTCATCAGTGATAGCTTTTACAACATCATCATCTACCGTATAATCTACATTTTCAACTAAATCATCACTATTTTCATCGTCGTTGTCACTATCATCATCATGGTTAGATTCATCTGATGATGAATGACCTTCTTGGATAAATGAAACTATTTGTTGAGAAGAACTAGCACCCGAACTAACATGCTGATATTCAGAAAAATATTCATTATTTCTACTATTTAAGGTTGCTGCTACTTTAATAACAAATATTTTTATATATCGTGATTGTGAATTAATCTCAAGAATATAATTCCATGCATCTTCACTATCTATCAAAAAACAATTAGAACAAAAAATAGACTTCAGAATAAAATCATAATTAATAGAACAACGTTCAATAATATGATTACGTATATTTTCAAAACTAATATTCGGGTAAGTTGAAAAAATTATACTTTCTCTTCCTTCGTAATTTAACCCATTTACTTTACCGCCGTGCGAGCATACAATTCTTACGCTACGATCCATGACGGTTGAGAACTTTTGCTACAGAAAACAGGAGGAGGAAGCTGTAAAAATAGGAGGAGAAAGCTGCGAAAATATGAGGAGGAGGAGGAGGAGAAGGAGAAGGAGAATGTATTGTGTGAGGAGTGTTTGGGGGGTGGGGATGTTTATAGGGGTTGGAGGGAGCCGTTGGATGGAGCCGTTGCCCAACGGCTGGATAGCCAACGGTGCATGGCCCGCCAACTGAGTTGGCGAACAGCCTCTCGAGGAGAGCGTCCCGCCAACTCAGTTGGCGAGATGCTCGTCAACTCAGCACCTCGCCAACTGAGTTGTCGAGTGGTCCCCCCCTCCGCAAATATCCAAAACTTTTTCAGTTTTATATAAATATTTAATTTTTTATTACTTTAAATGAAAAACACCGAAAATTCAAACTGAGAGGTCCAAGTGTGCTAGACGTCGACTGGCATGAAAAAAAAAATGAACGAATTTTTTTTGGGGGTTTCAGGTTCTGACTGTTAAGATAATTGAAGCCACTGCATAACGAAACTTGCTCGTTGAAGATCTGCCCAATTCACGTATCCCGAGCTACTAGAGAGCTGCTCTGTTCATAATAGAATCCAAATCTCAACACCACCAGATGACCGAGCATAGGTCGCAGAGGTTTTGGTCATCACTGTTGGTGTACGAAATGAAAACTTCCAAACAAATCCAACAACAATTTGCATGTACATATGACATGCAATAAACTTTGATCCTGTCATCTTACCAGCACCTTCTTCTCTGTATATAGTTAAAATTATACAATACACACCAAACCATGAAAAAACCAACAGCATAAAAATTAATTGAACATACAAAAACCAAACACTTCTCCTTCTTCCTAATCCCCAACATAAAACAAGGGTTATATTGTAAATACTTCCAGTAAAAACACCATTTACTTCCACCACTAATGGCTGCCACGGTTGATCATGTCAATGTCAACATAGTGATTGAATGAGTCCTGCCTCTGCAGCCTCATCTCCTCGTTGAACTTCTTGATAAACGCCTCCACCCGCCGGTTCAGATCGTCCTGTCCCAGCGACGGCTCCTTCCTCAGCCGAGCCGACGCAGTCAAAAGCGGAGAACCACCCGCCGCCGCGGCCGCCTGCTTCCGACCGTTGCGCTCGTTGAACGTATCCGACTTGCGGACTTGACGCTCCGCCAGCGAGGCGGGGTCGTGGTGCGTCTCCCATGTGTCGGACTTCTTCAGGTGACGCGTCAGCGGGACGGGGCGGCCGTCCGTTATTGTCTTCCACGTGGACTCCAGCGTCTCGTTCCGCTTCTGACGCGCTACTCCGAGCAACCTGCCAGCTGTCATCAAAAATGACGGATTTGCCCCCCTCAACGTCAGCTGTTTATGACATATACGACCCCGTACAAAAAAAAGAACGGTCGAAAATTTGTTTCGTTGCCAGCTGAGCGCACCAGATTCGGCGCAGCGGTGTGATAACAGCATAATTTGCTTTGGCGGTGACCACACCGCTTAATTTAACGACTTTTTGAAATTTAAATATTGCGCCTAAATCAACAGGCTGTTCCCATAGAGTAATATGGAAACGATATATATTCAAGGACTTGTATACAAAATAAGATAATTCCAGTTATATGTTTTTTTTAATGACCAACTTATCGCTGATAGAATTCTGTGCACACTATATTGCATGTGTTTTGAGTCCAATTTTGTGCACACAATATTATTACTTCTTTTTTTTTACCACTGTCTAAATTTATTTATTTTTTAATTAGAAGTAGCAATACTAAAAAATATAGAAAAAATCATGCATCCGTGTCTCAATCTACGGCTGCCATCCAATCTAACGTATATTTTCGGTAACAACAATGGTGACTTAAGAAGGTAATTTTCATATATGTTCAGAACTTACATTAAAGAAGTTTTTTTTTTTTAAATTCTAAATCTCTTCATTATATTCGAGTCTCCAAATCTTGTGATTTGCTTCACAACTTTTTATGATGAGAGGGATTCTATGCAAAACGTAAGATATACTCAAGGACTTATTTGAAACATAAGACTCAAAGGGAGAGATTCTTTAGTACCTTCTGGACTTGACTTGATGCTCTTCCGGCGACCGAGCCTCGAAGAAACCAGAGGTTTCTCCGCCTTCAGGAAGGAATATTCCGGAGGAATCTCAGTCGTAGATACCCTCCTCTTCGGCGTCCAGCTAGACCTCGATATAACGAACTCCTCCTCCTTGTTCTCCTCCTCCGCCGGAGGAACATACTCCGTCTCCACCTCCACCGGAGCAGAAAACTCCGCCGGAACAGTGTACTCCGCAGGAGCAACATACTCCTTCATCTCCACCGGAGCAGAAAACTCCGCAGGAACAGTGTACTCCGCCGGAACAACATACGCTGGCTTCATCTGAACCACCTCCGGAACAGTGTATTCCGTCGGAACAGCGTATTCCGTCGGAACAACGTACTCCGGCTTCAGCACCACCACCGGAGGAGCAACGTACTCCCCCCGCTTCACGACGATGGGGGAGGCGACGGAGACCTCGGATCCGGGTCCGGACCCGAGAAGCTCGCTATCGGATCCGGGCTTGTGGAAGCGGGAGGAGGCAGCGATGGAGATGATGATGCCGTTGATGACGAAGTAGAGGTACGGAGGGGTCAGCCACGACACCAGCGAGCAGTAGATCTTCGGCACCTCCGACGATCCGAACCGCACGATCGACGGCCAGGAGAGGTGGACCGCCACCGCTGCCGACAGCACCGCCGCTGACGCCGCCGCCGACGCCTTCAGCGACATGCTCCAGTAGCCGTTCGATGGCATCACCGATAATCTCTCTCTCTCTCTCTCTCTCTCTCTCTCTCTCTCTCTCTCTCTACGTTAATGTTTGGATCTGGCGGAAGCTTTAGGAAAGTGTGGGAGAAAGTGGGGAAGTAGGAGTTTTATAGAGTTTGTTTACTGATGGTGAGATCTCAGCCGTCGGTTTGTGATATACTTCATCATCATTATCCCTCGGAAATGAAAGTGAGAATTTTTTAGTGGATGGCTTTTTAGGAAATGTAAGTGAGGACATCTTAGGGATTTATTGATTCTGTGAGGGTATTATCAGAAGATAGTGAAAAGGTTGTGCTTGTAGCTTTACGGTCCGTTTGGTGAAGAAAAAAAATGGAGTAGGGAAAACTAGACTATTGTTTGGTATAGAAATGAAAAACTTTGGAAGAATTTGTTTACTAGTTTTTCGTCTAAAGGGACAAAATTTTGTCAAATCGCGTCTGAGAAAAAGTATTTGAAGAAATTATAAATGGAGGGATATCTCGCTAACTCAGTTGGCGGGGTCAAACGAAAGAGGAGGTCTCGTAAACTCAGTTGGTGAGGTAGGGGCGTTAGGAGCAGCGCTCGCTAACTCAGTTGGCGGACTATGACATGGAGGACAGCGCTCGCCAATTAAGTTGGCTGAGAGAAAAAAAATTTAACTACTGACCCGAGAACCCTCTTCCTCCGCTCCCTCGAAGACCCTCTCGTCCACCTCGAAGACCCCCCTCCCCCCCTCGAAGACCCCCCAAACCTACCCCCTCCCTCTATAAATCATTCCCCCACATAATTTTTTTTTCTCCTCACAGCACTCTCCTCTCCTCACAACAATATCAAACTCTTCTCTATATATACAACATTTTATATTCACTTTCCTGCAAGTAGCAAGATCAACCGGGAGGAAAAGAACACAAAAATCTAATGTAAGTAAATTATTATATTTTAGTTGTAAATGATCAAAATTCATTTTTTAAATCGTTGATAGACTTATTGTATTTTAGTAGTAAATACTCATAGTTAGTTTTTTTTGTAGATGACTAACCAAAATGAAGGTCGTATGCCTGCAGGTGGACCGACTACCGACCTTATTATTAAGCAACGTGAAGACCACATATTTAGTCGGATATCTACTAGAGAGATAATTTTTTAAATTATAAGTTTGCAAGTTAAGTAATTTTCACATAAAACATAATGCATATATTTTTTATAGTTATACGATCATGATCTTAGTTTACGAACCCGAATCCATGTACATTGGCGAACCGAAAGAAACTATCGTACGTGGGAGTTAAATTCTGCCCAAAAGGCTTTGGTGGAATCGTTATATAGATCGGGTTAGATATTTAATCCATGATCTTCATCTAGTTGTAAGTCTTGCGGAGCGTTGGTGGCCTGAACGCAACACTTTCCTACTCTCATTCGGCGAGATGACGATCACCCTAATTGATGTGGCAAATAAATAACTACTATTAATTTCAGCTAATATCGTCTATCGGGCTCTCCAGGCTTTGGAATAACTAACTTGTATACGACGCTCCCTACATATATCTTTAACAATTTGTAACGGACTATATGACTGGTTATCTCTAATAATGTTAATTATCATAGTCTTAATCCATGCAGCGGTAGCTAGTCAATGACGTCATGTACTAAGTCTCCCTAAACAAGAATGGCGATTTTCTAATGTACTAACTTTAACTATATCGCCATTTCCAATGGATTTGACATATACTCTCCAATTACAATTCAGTTGATCGCAACTATATATAATTCTACGAGCATTATTCATAACACTAGCTGAACAACTAAAATTATATTTAATTGCTAAATTACTTATAAAGCTTCTAAAATGTGAACGGCTAGAAAATGATTGTCCCTTAAATACTTCATCAGTGATAGCTTTTACAACATCATCATCTACCGTATAATCTATATTTTCAACTAAATCATCACTATTTCCATCGTCGTTGTCACTATCATCATCATGGTTAGATTCATCTGATGAAGGACCTTCTTGGAAAAATAAAATAATTTGTTGAGAAGGACTAGCACATGAACTAACATGCCGGTATTCAGAAAAATATTCACTATTTCTATTATCTAATGTTGCTGCTACTTTAATAACATATAGTTTTATATACCGCGATTGTGAATTAATCTCAAGAATATAATTTTATGCATCTTCACTATCTATCAAAAAATAATTAGAACCAAAAATAGACTTCAGAATAAAATCGTAATGAATAGAACAACGTTCAATAATATGAGTACGTATATTTTCAAAACTAATGTACAAATAAGTTAAAAAAAATTGGCTTTCTCCTCCTTCATAATTTAACCAATTTACTTTACCGTCGTGCCAGCATACAATTCTTACGATACGATCCATGACGGTTGATAACTTTTGCTACAAGAAACTGAGATAAACTTTTGCTGCAGGCATAATTTTTTTTGATTGCGGGAAGCTTTGCTAGAGGCAGAGAGATAGAGAGAGTGTTGGAGGCTTTGCTAGAGGGAAGAGAGCGAGAGTGCTGGAGGATTTGGTTGAGGCAGAGAAAAGATATATAGAAGCTTGCATTAGCCGTTGGGCAACGGCTATAATTCCTCCCCTCCCCCATCCCACCCCCAACAAAAGCCAACGGCTATAATCCCCCCCCTCCCGCCCCCATCCCTAGAAGCCAACAACTATAATCTCCTCACCCCCACGCCAACTCGGTTGGCGCCCCACACCAAACACTCCACTCGCCAACTGAGTTGGTGGCCTCTCCCCATTTCACGCCACCGCTCGCCAACTAAGTTGGCGGGCTCCCTATTTTGTTCTCCCTCGCCAACTTAGTTGGCGAGTCATCCCGTTGTTTGCAATTTTTGCAAAACTATCCCTTTACCCGCAATTGCCTCAAAATTCGTTCCTTTATATGAAAAAATCTGAAATTTTTTTTCCCGTAATCTAAGAAATGATATTTTTCGTGAAAAATAATGGCAATCAAATATTAAATTAAGTTTTTCAAGAATTTTTTACAAAAGTTTATGGAATTTTTTTTTCTAGAAAAATATTCCATGAAATTTATTTCTTTTTCACATATTTTTACCTTGCAATCAAACGCACACTAAAAGTGGCCGAAAATGGAAAAAAATATATAATTTATACCAATTAACAACTATATCTGTAAAAAAATATTATTTTAAATTATTCAAGGAAGTAAAATAGTAAATAAGTGTTTTGGTTGAGGATATAATTGTTAAATTTTATATTTTTCTTCCACTTTTTTTTTTATTTCAAATAAAGAAATGTGCATCTCTTATAATTTTCATCCATTCTACCAAACACAAATGAAGAAAAAATTATTTTCTTCCCATATGGATAAAAAGTGCATCATTAATCTTTTTTTCTTCCTTTCACTTTTCTATCATTTCTAACAAACGGAACATTAGAGAGCATTTACAACTCTATTGTCTTGTAATGTTTTGTAATTCCTATATAGCATGAGACACGTGCCAATATTTTTTTCTAGATGACAAGACTATATTTACAAAAGATAATGAAATAGATTAGTCTTCTCTAATATAAAAGTATTGAGATACTTTTTTTTTAGAACTTCCAAGACTTTTTCTTTTTAAATATTTTTATTATTTATAATTAATGATATTGAGGTAAAAATATTGTTAAACGTATTGTCTAGAACTAGACAACTAAATTTATGATACATTTTATAATTTTTTACACGTAAGTTTCACAATCTACTTAATAATTGTATGGGAGAAAAAACTTTAAATAAAATTTCCTCATTGATAGGTGGCAACAACTTCTTTTTCCAAAGTCACAATGAGTATATTTTTATTCACCAATCAAAATTAGAATAAATATTTTTTTCTTTTATTAAAAAATTATGGTCAAAATTAGGATGTATATTCATCAAGCCACTCCAAAAAATTGTTTTAGGTTGATCCTAGTGTTTATGTGTGAATAAAAGTGATCTCAAATCACGGTAGGGTTGAAGATGCTCTAAGGTTCCGGAATAACCGATTTTGTAGGCTCCTGGAAAGGAACTTAAATGACGAGAATGCCCTTCAATGACGCTCCAACGGTCAAAAAAACGACCGTTAAATAGGGACTTGGCGGTGGCAGGATCTGTAGTGGCGGGGCCCGCTAAGTAAGTGCACACTGTCTCTCTCGTGGCTCGAGATACTCTCTGTGGACATGGATTGTACTTTGGGTGTTAATTAAGAAGGGTTGTTTGGTTAATTATGTAATGTGGGGTGATTAATGGACACACTCCCCCTTAATTGATGGCTTCTCCATGTTTCTTGCCTGCCACGAGCCGAGTCAAATATGAGCTCGTAAGTGTGGATCATTTGTGTTTGTATGCAGCCCAAATCTGCTGTCCGGCTAAACCAATCTTAACTTTGTCTCCTGAATTTTTTCTTTCGCTTTTTAATGGACTTTTAGATATTATCTCCTGTTAGACCTCGAATAATCCTCATGATATTTCATAAATTAATATTATTTTTCTGAAAGTATCATTTTTGACTTTATAGTGACACATTTAAAAAATTTTAACGACACTTTCGGGGTCGTAATATCAACTTATGAGAATTTTTTTCTCTCTTTCCTCAAATTTGAGGATCCAACATCCTTCCCTCAATTTTTTTGAGAATTTTTCCTCAATTTGAGGCTTGGTTGGAAACGAATTTTGAGGAAATTCCTTCAATTAGGTTTTTGAGAAAATGGGTTGGAGATGGCCTAATTGAGGGTTCGAGTATTGAAACAAAAAAATTTGCTACAACAAAAATAAATATAAATAAATTAGGTAGAACGAAACCAATTTAAAATTTGGAAAGAAACGAAACATTCCGTCAAAAAAATTGAACAAATTTTGTTCAAGTGGAGGTTGGCAACGAGGGTGGGAGAAGTTAATAGGAATTAAAATATAAGTTGAACCACCACCCTCTCATTTGTCACGCCCCGATCTCCCGCAGGCTATTTCGGCCGTTCCCGCTAGGCGGGAATCACCCTCGCCAGCGCTCTCGCGGAACGATCGCTTTGACCCATCCGGACGTGATGCCGCACGAGCGTGATCTACGCCCGTGCAAGGCCATGGTTCATTGGCTGGCGGCAAGAGTTCTAAGCCACAGAGTCGCACAGATTGTCCGAGTGCAGCGGAGTCATAAACGCATAGCGATTTGATAACAGGTTCACTGAGTCGACAATATAGCGGAAGCATTGAAACACAAGTTGAAGTAAAGGAAGCTCTTTATTGATATAAACATGTGTTACAGGCGGCGTATAGCCGAGATTACAAGTCGCTCAAGCCTCTCTCTCTGAAACATAAAGCGTGCAAAGTGGCTACAATTATGGAATGATTGTACAGGCGATGATCAGGCGACGCTCCAACATTATGTCTTGTATATGTGCTTCAGTTCCGGACGCACCGTTGCTTCGGAGTGATCTTCACGCCTAAGCACGCACGTTGGAGGCATCCGCACCGAACGAGGTTCTCCCGCACCCTGCATACAAACTGGTGGATTATCAGTACATTGAATGCACTGGTGGGGAAGCTACTCGCTCGCTCGACAAATCCAAACACGTAATACAGGTTTCGTGCACAACTATTAAGTTGTCTTTCTAGTTGCCTTAGGATCAGTTTCATGCAAATATTGAATAGCCTAACTCGTGTGGCAGTGCGCCGTGCGACATGAGAGGAAACACGGCGAGACTTACCAACTTACCATCTCCTTCCCTGTCCAAGGCAAACATTGAGGCAGACATTGTTAATTCAAGCACGGGCAAGTATAAACATTCAGGAGCATAGCATATGCAAACACGAGGGTCGTTTTAACATGATCGTTCAGTTGTTCATTAATGCGATGCTGTGACTCGCACGCGGATAGCCTCTAAGCGAGGATGACTTATCTATATGAACAGTTGTCGCTGGCATAGCCATAAAGGACCAATTTTAGTCTCTAACGAGAATGGGGTGCAGCGAGAGTACAGGATGCGCTCCACACCATTCCGTCTTTGTACAGGATGACTAAACATGAGAGTTACCAATTTTAGTCTCTAACGAGAATGGGGTGCAGCGAGAGTACAGGATGCGCTCCACACCATTCCGTCTTTGCACAGGATGACTAAACAGTAGAGTTCCATCCGGATCGGGTCGGCCCCAGTGCCCCGGTGACCGCCCGTGGAACGGTGCCTCGTTTTTGAGTTGTCCGCGACATGCAGGTCTGTATTCAGGTCTGGCTAGGCACAGGATCAAGTTTAGGATAGGACATATCATATTCAATGTACAGGCATGATTGTTCACAGTAGTATATCGATTGCCAGGCCAGTTGATTCAGTAGTTTGCTCCACGAGCTGTGATTCAGTGACTTATTCATTCAGGGTGCAAATTCCCTGGTTCGGGAATTGCCTTGGTGACCTAACGGTCCTGGACACTTGCAGGTTCATTCAGGCACGGAACGACTACGTAGTAGTCTTCCGGGGTTTGGATGAAAACATGGCAACGTACAAGCAGACAAGCATGCGTTTCTAAGGAACATAAGTAAACACGTTTGCTCGGACCCGAAGGTAAGCCGAGAGATGAAGCCGTTAGGGACTTAGCATACGAGGGTCTGAATATAAGCACTATTTCCATTTTCCATGTTCTAGCAAGCAATACAAGTTGGGATTATTCCCTTAGCTAGGTGCGTTGGATTTATTAGCATGCAGGGGGTGATTCACCTAGCGACTAGCATGTATATTCCAGGTTTTATGTGTGCTGGCTAAGCAAAGACAAGTTCACCGTAGCCACCCACCTTAGCGATGATTCGCCTCGGTAGAGCGATACGTCGAGCGAGCCTCTGAAAGTCCAAGCCGGATTCCTGTAGGGACAAGTCTGGATATCCTTTGCTTCTTGATCGAGGCAAAGCGGGTCGGGACAGCTGCACTATTGTCGTTTGAGACGGCAGTCCGCTTGAGCGGAACGGGGTGTTACATCCTACCCAACTCAGAAAAAGTCTCGTCCTCGAGACTTACTAAGGACAAGCAGTAATCTAGGGTTGAGACAATCCTAGACAAGTCGTTGTACTTGTTCATTTGGATATTCACTTGCACAAGTTTCGAAATCAGCTTATCGCTTAGACTGGATCGTGCGCACTTTCGAAGGGCCCCTCTAGCGTGAACACGTCAACCAGCTCAGTGATAGCGAAGTCTCAGCACTCGAGTTCACCTTTCCTTAAGTCTTGGATGGTGCACTAGTTCAAGGCGTCCCTCGAATAGATGCATTCAACCAAACTTAGGGTTAGTGAAAATCGGACAAGCTACTAGCGATACTCTCAAGGGTTCGCACAGGTTGGCACAAAGGCCACTCGCACCACAGCAACATACAAGCAAGCATATCATTACATTCAAAACGTATTTTGAAAGTATTTAGACTTATTGTTGGAACATCCCATCGAGGCATTGAGAGAGAGCGTGCACATAACCCACGAACGAGCTTTCGAAACAGAGATATCGAATTAAATTCCAAAGGCGTAGAAGCCAGGCTCTGATACCAACATGTCACGCCCCGATCTCCCGCAGGCTATTTCGGCCGTTCCCGCTAGGCGGGAATCACCCTCGCCAGCGCTCCCGCGGAACGATCGCTTTGACCCATCCGGGCGTGATGCCGCACGAGCATGATCCATGCCCGTGCAAGGCCATGGTTCATTGGCTGGCGACAAAAGTTCTAAGCCACAGAGTCGCACAGATTGTCCGAGTGCAGCGGAGTCATAAACGCATAGCGATTTGATAACAGGTTCACTGAGTCGACAATATAGCGGAAGCATTGAAACACAAGTTGAAGTAAAGAAAGCTCTTTATTGATATAAACATGTGTTACAGGCGGCGTATAGCCGAGATTACAAGTCGCTCAAGCCTCTCTCTCTGAAACATAAAGCGTGCCAAGTGGCTACAATTATGGAATGATTGTACAGGCGATGATCAGGCGACGCTCCAACATTATGTCTTGTATATGTGCTTCAGTCCCGGACGCACCATTGCTTCGGAGTGATCTTCACGCCTAAGCACGCACGTTGGAGGCATCCGCACCGAACGAGGTTCTCCCGCACCCTGCATACAAACTGGTGGATTATCAGTACATTGAATGCACTGGTGGGGAAGCTACTCGCTCGCTCGACAAATCCAAACACGTAAAACAGGTTCCGTGCACAACTATTAAGTTGTCTTTCTAGTTGTCTTAGGATCAGTTTCATACAAATATTGAATAGCCTAACTCGTGTGGCAGTGCGCCGTGCGACATGAGAGGAAACACGGCGAGACTTACCAACTTACCATCTCCTTCCCTGTCCAAGGCAAACATTGAGGCAGACATTGTTAATTCAAGCACGGGCAAGTATAAACATTCAGGAGCATAGCATATGCAAACACGAGGGTCGTTTTAACATGATCGTTCAGTTGTTCATTAATGCGATGCAGTGACTCGCACGCGGATAGCCGCTAAGCGAGGATGACTTATCTATATGAACAGTTATCGCTGGCATAGCCATAAAGGACCAATTTTAGTCTCTAACGAGAATGGGGTGCAGCGAGAGTACAGGATGCGCTCCATACCATTCCGTCTTTGCACAGGATGACTAAACAGGAGAGTTACCAATTTTAGTCTCTAACGAGAATGGGGTGCAGCGAGAGTACAGGATGCGCTCCACACCATTCCGTCTTTACACATGATGACTAAACAGTAGAGTTCCATCCGGATCGGGTCGGCCCCAGTGCCCCGGTGACCGCCCGTGGAACGGTGCCTCATTTTCGAGTTGTCTGCGATATGCAGGTCTGGCTAGGCACAGGATCAAGTTCAGGATAGGACATATCATGTTCAATGTACAGGCATGATTGTTCACAGTAGTATATCGATTGCCAGGCCAGTTGATTCAGTAGTTTGCTCCACGAGCTATGATTCAATGACTTATTCATTCAGGGTGCAAATTCCATGGTTCGGAAATTGCCTTGGTGACCTAACGGTCCCGGACACTTGCAGGTTCATTCAGGCACGGAACGACTACGTAGTAGTCTCCCGGGGTTTGGATGAAAACATGACAATGTACAAGCAGACAAGCATGCGTTTCTAAGGAACATAAGTAAACACGTTTGCTCGGACCCGAAGGTAAGCCGAGAGATGAAGCCGTTAGGGACTTAGCATGCGAGGGTCTGAATATAAGCACTATTTCCATTTTCCATGTTCTAGAAAGCAATACAAGTTGGGATTATTCCCTTAGCTAGGTGCGTTGGATTTATTAGCATGCAGGGGATGATTCACCTAGCGACTAGCATGTATATTCCAGGTTTTATGTGTGCTGGCTAAGCAAAGACAAGTTCACCGTAGCCACCCACCTTAGCGATGATTCGCCTCGGTAGAGCGATACGTCGAGCGAGCCTCTGAAAGTCCAAGCCGGATTCCTGTAGGGACAAGTCTGGATATCCTTTGCTTCTTGATCGAGGCAAAGCGGGTCGGGACAGCTGCACTATTGTCGTTTGAGACGGCAGTCCGCTTGAGCGGAACGGGGTGTTACATCCTACCAAACTCAGAAAAAGTCTCGTCCTCGAGACTTACTAAGGACAAGCAGTAATCTAGGGTTGAGACAATCCTAGACAAGTCGTTGTACTTGTTCATTTGGATATTCACTTGCACAAGCTTCGAAATTAGCTTATCGCTTAGACTGGATCGTGCGCACTTTCGAAGGGCCCCTCTAGCGTGAACACGTCAACCAGCTCAGTGATAGCGAAGTCTCAGCACTCGAGTTCACCTTTTCTTAAGTCTTGGATGGTGCACTAGTTCAAGGCGTCCCTCGAATAGATGCATTCAACCAAACTTAGGGTTAGTGAAAATCGGACAAGCTACTAGCGATACTCTCAAGGGTTCGCACAGGTTGGCACAAAGGCCACTCGCAGCACAGCAACATACAAGCAAGCATATCATTACATTCAAAACGCATTTTGAAAGTATTTAGACTTATTGTTGGAATATCCCATCGAGGCATTGAGAGAGAGCGTGCACATAACCCACGAACGAGCTTTCGAAACAGAGATATCGAATTAAATTCCAAAGGCGTAGAAGCCAGGCTCTGATACCAACATGTCACGCCCCGATCTCCCGCAGGCTATTTCGGTCGTTCCCGCTAGGCGGGAATCACCCTCGCCAGCGCTCCCGCGGAACGATCGCTTTGTTCCATCCGGGCGTGATGCCGCACGAGCGTGATCCACGCCCGTGCAAGGCCATGGTTCATTGGCTGGCGGCAAGAGTTCTAAGCCACAAAGTCGCACAGATTGTCCGAGTGCAGCGGAGTCATAAACGCATAGCGATTTGATAACAGGTTCACTGAGTCGATAATATAGCGGAAGCATTGAAACACAAGTTGAAGTAAAGGAAGCTCTTTATTGATATAAACATGTGTTACAGGCGGCGTATAGCCAAGATTACAAGTCGCTCAAGCCTCTCTCTCTGAAACATAAAGCGTGCCAAGTGGCTACAATTATGGAATGATTGTACAGACGATGATCAGGCGACGCTCCAACATTATGTCTTGTATATGTGCTTCAGTCCCGGACGCACCGTTGCTTCGGAGTGATCTTCACGCCTAAGCACGCACGTTGGAGGCATCCGCACCGAACGAGGTTCTCCCGCACCCTGCATACAAACTGGTGATTATCAGTACATTGAATGCACTGGTGGGGAAGCTACTCGCCCGCTCGACAAATTCAAACACGTAATACAGGTTCCGTGCACAACTATTAAGTTGTCTTTCTAGTTGTCTTAGGATCAGTTTCATGCAAATATTGAATAGCCTAACTCGTGTGGCAGTGCGCCGTGCGACATGAGAGAAAACACGGCGAGACTTACCAACTTACCATCTCCTTCCCTGTCCAAGGCAAACATTGAGGCAGACATTGTTAATTCAAGCACGGGCAAGTATAAACATTCAGGAGCATAGCATATGCAAATACGAGGGTCGTTTTAACATGATCGTTCAGTTGTTCATTAATGTGATGCTGTGACTCGCACGCGAATAACCTCTAAGCGAGGATGACTTATCTATATGAACAATTGTCGCTGGCATAGCCATAAAGGACCAATTTTAGTCTCTAACGAGAATGGGGTGCAGCGAGAGTACAGGATGCGCTCCACACCATTCCGTCTTTGTACAGGATGACTAAACAGGAGAGTTACCAATTTTAGTCTCTAACGAGAATGGGGTGCAGCGAGAGTACAGGATGCGCTCCACACCATTCCGTCTTTGCACAGGATGACTAAACAGTAGAGTTCCATCCGGATCGGGTCGGCCCCAGTGCCCCGGTGACCGCCCGTGGAACGGTGCCTCGTTTTTGAGTTGTCCGCGACATGCAGGTCTGGCTAGGCACAGGATCAAGTTCAGGATAGGACATATCATGTTCAATGTACAGGCATGATTGTTCACAGTAGTATATCGATTGCCAGGCCAGTTGATTCAGTAGTTTGCTCCACGAGCTGTGATTCAGTGACTTATTCATTCAGGGTGCAAATTCCCTGGTTCGGGAATTGCCTTGGTGACCTAACGGTCCTGGACACTTGCAGGTTCATTCAGGCACGGAACGACTACGTAGTAGTCTTCCGGGGTTTGGATGAAAACATGGCAACGTACAAGCAGACAAGCATGCGTTTCTAAGGAACATAAGTAAACACGTTTGCTCGGACCCGAAGGTAAGACGAGAGATGAAGCCGTTAGGGACTTAGCATGCGAGGGTCTGAATATAAGCACTATTTCCATTTTTCATGTTCTAGCAAGCAATACAAGTTGGGATTATTCCCTTAGCTAGGTGCGTTGAATTTATTAGCATGCAGGGGGTGATTCACCTAGCGACTAGCATGTATATTCCAGGTTTTATGTGTGCTGGCTAAGCAAAGACAAGTTCACTATAGCCGCCCACCTTAGCGATGATTCGCCTCGGTAGAGCGATACGTCGAGCAAGCCTCTGAAAGTCCAAGCCGGATTCCTGTAGGGACAAGTCTGGATATCCTTTGCTTCTTGATCGAGGCAAAGCGGGTCGGGACAGCTGCACTATTGTCGTTTGAGACGGCAGTCCGCTTGAGCGGAACGGGGTGTTACATCATTTTCTCTGCCAATCATTAAACCCCTACCCTTCCTCCGCTCTGTTGAACCAACAGAAAACATGAACTCTACCAAGCATTAACATCCCCTCCCATGAACCGAACCAAACTTGCTCAATTTTTGTCAGTGTCACTGGCGGGTTCTAACAGAATGTTTCGTTTCTGTCAAAATTTTTAACCTTATTACGTTCTACCTAATTTATTTAAATATTTTTTTATTATAGCAATTTTTTGGTATTGAAACTAAGGACCATTCGCATATTACATAAAGTTTTATAATTTAATAATATGGTATTTTAGGGTGATTATGAGAAATATATTACTTTCATTGATTTGGAGTACCACATGATTGTGCTCAAATAGCATTTAATAGTATCGAATATTAGAGACCAATAATTAATTGTATGTTCAGAGGAAAACTTTAATAATAAATCCTAATCTATTTGTTCTTTAGTTTAGTATGGGTTTCAACCTTCTATTCATGAGGGTTGTGCATCAATATGTTAAATGAAATGAAATAAAATTTTGACAAATGAAATGACAAAGTTTTCTTTCCTTCTTTTGTGAAGGTTGAACTTCATTCAGAACCACTCAATTGACTTAGTTTCGACTATTGAGCTACCTCTCCGAATTAGTTAGTTATACAATTTAAATAAAAGAAAATGAGCTACATCCCCCAAAACCTATTAGTTTGGTTAAATATGTGTCTCGGGTCAATTAGTTAATTTGATTAATAATTAGTATTCTTGTCGATGTATGATTGAAAATGACACGTGAATTGAACACGAAACAACGAGATATGACGTTGGTATAAGAGCCATTTGTACCAAATCGAGCATGATACATGTGTTGTTTGGTTCTATTTCTCGCTATAGCATGCAGAAATTGTTGTGCTATCTTTGTTGACTTATTTCAGATCATAAATAATACATAATTAATGATCAATCAATATTGTTTGCTAGTATTTGATTTTGTTTTGAATTTTCTATGAGTTGATTCTTATTAGATGTAAAATTTTGTGATACATGAATAACTTTCATGTGATAGATAAAAAAAAATTCTGATTTATTTTGAATTGTAGTGCTTAATGTAGCATAGTTAACTTGTGCTCGTATCCGCTTGTGTGTATGAATTGTACGTAGATTGTGTGTTGTATAGTATACTTGAATATATTATAAATTCGATCAGATACGTGTACACATAATTTTATTCTCCTAGATATGTTGGTATGCCAACACACCTACACGAGACTATTCCGCTTACTTGTTGGCCATAGTATATAATTATATATGTATGATTGGTATGACTTTCTTATAGCGTGTAGTTTGTTTGTATCATAGTGTAATTTTACTTTTCTATATATTTACTTTCAAGACATGCGATGGTACCACTTGCTCCTTCACGTATTAGAATGGCTAGTTTTTGCTTTTATGTTGCGGGATAAGTGTCTTGGTACAACACGATACTCATGCCCTCTTTTTAGGCACTTTTGTTCGTTTTCAAGTTGTTTTATTTACTAATCATGTCTCCTTAGTGAGCACATTTGTGGTACTTTTCTATTAGATGATTAATTTCCTCTGGATTTGTTTAGCCAAATCTTGTAGCATAGTCCGAAAATCTTTCGTCACTTTCGCTTAATGGTCCTCACTTGCAGAGTCGCAGCCCAGGAGCAATATGAGTGGGTCCCCGTTCTCTGACCACTCTTTATCTTTTCATTTATTTATCATTTTTTCATAGGGCACGTGTTAGCCCTTAGTTTTTGGGAGCCTATTTCCAATCTATTTGGAATCGATAGTTATTTCAACTAGATCACAACTAGCTTATGACTATGCTCGTCCGATTTCTTTGACTACTATTCTACTTTGCTCTATTAGTGTCTTATCATTATTGATGTAACATTTGGAACGTCTTATGATATGTCTCTACATTATACTCTTGTACTTTGTAACTTTATGGATTGAGAATATGATCTTGTCAATAGACTCATATATAGGCAGACTATATGATTGTTAGAGTTACCTCCAAGTCTATCGTACAATCGTGATCATATATGGCATACTGAAGTATTCTATATTCATAGCGGGCCTACGTATTCTCCTGCTCTCCATTTGTTTGGTTCTGGGACATAACAAATCCGTCAACGAGTGACAGCAATAGACATAAATGGAGAGCAGTGCGTGCCTAGGTTGCGCACCGCACAAGGCC
The DNA here is from genome assembly GCA_036927795.1 of Iris macrosiphon. Taxonomy (NCBI): domain Eukaryota; kingdom Viridiplantae; phylum Streptophyta; class Magnoliopsida; order Asparagales; family Iridaceae; genus Iris; species Iris macrosiphon. The sequence goes on from JAYESA010000256.1 coordinate 179,155, forward strand.
AAGATATTTTTGCATAATGAGCACATATTCAGAGTACGTAGATAATTGAAACAAAATATTGAAACATAAAAAAGTTCTCTTTATTGATAATGAATATTTTTTACAAACTCTTGAACGAGTCAGATAATTGCCGCACGGGCTTACAAAAGTGGACACAAAATGAGATAGTTTTTTATGTACATTACATCCCTTTACTAAAACTTCAAAAGAAGAGACCTCCAGGCGGGACTATCGACTTTCCTCGGAGCTGCATGAGTTAAGTGTGCAAGCTCCTGGGTCTTCAAAATGCTTCTTCTAAGGCACGATCGGAATGGGACGGTTGATGGAATAGAATGGGGAAGTAGCTTCAGCTCCTCGAAGGATCTCCTTGGTACGGAAAATCTGTTTCAACGAGGGTCAGTACATCGAAATACACTAGTAAAGGCGAGCTAACCCAACTGTACCAATCAACACATTGTTTATACGAAAGCATGCAACTTATTTGTGGTCTTTCTATCTTGTCTTAGTTTATTTTACAAGCAAGAGTTGATATAAAAATTTACTGAAATAAACTTGCCACCGTTCGGTAACTTTTACCTGTCCGTCTGAACCACCTGCACAAAACTAACCATGTCATTCCCTGCCACGAAGACACAAGTTAGCTTGTACAGGTTTAAATATACGAGGGGATCACTGGTATGATGCCATAAAGGACGACTAGTCAATGACGAGGATGTAATGCCCCGCTCCGCGTCGGCATTATGTATCATGGTGAGTTGGCAGAACTTCGTTCTCTAATTCTTGCACGCCTTAATAATAACCTGAGTTTTTGCTTGCAATATTTTCATAAGAGAATGATATAATCTGCCTTGCATGTTAATGAACGAACTCACCTAGCTTGTCTTTGAAACGAACAAGTCTGCTTAACGAGAATTCTGAAACGCTTGTCTAAGAGTGCATAAACATGTTCACTATCGTCTATGCTTCGAGAGAGCCATATCATTCCTGAATGTCTTCAAATGATAAGTCGGATTGCCCCACAACAATGATAACTGTTCTGATGGTTCATCTCGTCTGCATACTAGAGTTTATTTGATAGTGTTTCATGCATTCACATCGGTCGGACAATGGCTATTGGTGGAGAGCTGAACTGCATGCGTCATTAGCCACTATGGGTCACAACTGCCATTAGCATCAGATAAAGAGTCATTGGTATGCTGGTCCAACAGCTACCGATCCTGAGATACTCGGGGACCGCCCTGCATATAGCTAGATCATTGAGTTGGCTTGGATAGATGGACTGCCCCTAAGATGTGCATGTGTGTCTAGCTATGCATCTGTCCCTAGAGTCTCACGAGACACGCTGTGCACACCCTGAAACAGAACATCGGCTTGTCTTGCTTATTCAATATGAAACTATGTTTTCAAAAGATGTTTTCATAACCAAAGTAATATGACTCTGCTATGAACTGCATGAAATGAACATAGGTAAAACTAGAAAGATCACTAGTAATATAATATTTTATAACATGATTACTTAGTGTTGGTTTTAGTGAATGCTTGTTTCTGTTCAGTTGTTTTATCTCACCAGTACTTATACAAGTGCTGACCCACCAACAGTTTACTTGCTTGCAGGTACTGGATCGTCCGAGAGAGCGATAAGCGTGCTTCAGTCCCTAAGATCCGGAATCCTGGTTTCGATTGTGCCCCGAGTTGCTATCGTATAAAGGGACATAATGTATGGAATGAATGCCTTTTCTAAGTGAAACCCAAGTCCCTCGATTTGCCCCAAAATACTCAGTTGGCTAAATACATTGCATTGGAACAAAGTCCCTTTCCGCTGCTTACTCGATTGATGCGATGATAGCCAAACACAACTTAAACGATGAAGCATTGTATGGGCGCAACCCCAGGCTCGCACGGCATCACGTCCCGGTAATCGAACGGGCCATTCCTTCCTCGCACCCGCAGGACAAGCGCTGAGGCGCGGTGATTCACGTCCGGTGCGCCGAGGTGCGGTGATTCGCGTCCGGTTCAATCCGGCTACGAGGGCGGGACGGTGGTCCAGCCGAGCGGCCCCTCGGTTCGCGGGGCCGGGGCATGACAGAGGATGGAATGCATCAAGAAAGTACAAGTGGTGCTATAAACCACCCCGTCCAGTACAAGAAGACTACACTTGAAGTTTGTCCGGATCGGATCGGTGCCAGTGCCCTAACGACCGTCCGCAGGAACTATATCCTTGTGCACAAGTTGCTCGTGATCAACGACGTCTATTTTAGGTTATCTATTTGTGAAGTTGAGGCAACACGAGTACAAGACAAGTAGAATGACATAATTCATTTTGCATAGTCTCTCTGAACAATTTATTGCATAACAAGGTGTGTTCTGTACTTAGCACAATTTATAGAAGAAGTATACATTCTAACTAAAATTGAAGAATATGAAGAACATTCTAAACGAACTAGCATGCAGTAAGGTAACCGTTCACAAGTTGATTGACAAGCACAAATAATCCAAGTCGATTCCTTTCTTTATCTTGACATCTTTTAGTTATTATGGTATCGTTTGATCAGGACAAGCAAGAATTCAAGATTTTAGATGTGAAGACTTGGAAGAAGGGTCAACTGAATCGAATATAAGTCACTCACTAGTTGGTTAGTGAAAGGAAAGGAAAGAGGTGCTTTAGGACTCCGCTCACACGTCGTCTACTGCACGACCACCTGCATCTTCTACTCTTTCCAAGCTCGGAATTGAAGTGCAGTTCAATGAACGAAAACAATAAAATCCATCGAAACCGTTCAAGAAAACGCAAACAAATCCGAAAACCAACTCAAAGCACGAAAGCAACAAGGCGATAGCGAAAACTAGGCAAGAAAACTTGTAGCGGAGATATCCCTCTTGACTCTGCCGCTAAGTCCATCCCCATGACACGGTCCACTGAATTTGGGAATCGATTCCAAAGAAGCAAATCCATAACGAGGATAAGATCTTGTTTCAATCTATCCCGATCGAATGATACCGATTTGTATTTCTTATCCGCGCTCCCCGAATCGGGAGAACTGGACACCACAATAAGTAATCAAGATATATATAGTGATGATGTTTTCACACCACCAGAGAAGAGAATGGAGGACGGATGGGTCGCTATATACTAACTATTGTAACTGGAATTATTTCGGAGCACTAGTTAATGATTTATCTTCTGATGTAACTGTAATTGTTACAGAGCACAAATTGGGGATTCCTCTTCCTGCACATAAGAGTAATAGTTCAAGGTCCGATTCCCCGATGCCACTTCGATGCGTTAGTTAGAATGGAAGCATGTAGAGGCTATAGAATTTTGCTGGAAAAAAAATGTGCGACCGGGGAGGGGAATTCCAATTGGTGAGATCGTGTGATCCTTGTAGGTGAAGATTAGGCCATGATAGTGTAGAGTGAAACCAAAATTCGTAGTTGCGCATTGGAGTTAAGAGAGCAATCCGGAACGTATAAATCGTGGAACCATTGGTTGCAGGTTTTCCGGACTCATCCACAAAGTGGGGTTTAATTAACGGGTCGGATTATAGGTTGATTGTTAACATGCCAATTTGGATCCGATCTGAACCCGATCGATTGCCACCCCTAGGTTTAACGTCGTAAAGAGGTTATGCAATTGCCACGTGGCAAAGGTATGGGTTTGACCAAAACAGTACTTGGAATAGTGCCCGTTGGTGTAGGATTTGGACATGGACCTGAGTCGTATATATTTCTTTGGGTTATTTACACTAACTATTCCTATATTTTATGTTTATTACACAGGGTATTCCTACTTTTAAACTAATTACATCGACCACCCCTACTTTCTTGATTTATTACACGGGGTACCCTTACTTTAAGATAAAAATAAAAAGTTATAACACTAAACATCCCTATTTTATTTTTATTTTTTCTAGAGGGAAGGGTGGTCACTCCAATTAGTTTAAAAGTAGGAGTACCATGTGTTATAAACAAAAAATTTAGGAGTAGTTAGTGTAAATAACTCATATCATACATATACATGTGGTGTAGGAATGTGATCAGGTTAGCAACTGCTATAATTAGAAAATAAAAAGATATAACCATAAATTAACTTAGAGATACTTGCAGCTCTAATAGTAGCCTCTTAACCCAAGTAGGGCATTGTTTTTTTTCTCTCTCTCAAAGTTATTGGAGTGTGTACAGTAAAAAGGAAGTATCTGAATAATGATCAAATTTATGTTAGGACATTTTTAGGACTTACTGTCTAGAATTTTTAGGGATATTTTAATTTTGTTTGTATTTAAATGAAAAATAAGATGGTATTTAAAATAATATTTAGGGGAAGGGATAAGCATAAGAAGTTGAAGTTTTGAAAAAAAAACTCTGCTATTTGGCACGCGTATTTGCACAATCGGTGCATGTGCGAGGTCGAGAATGACAGTACGGTAGAGGGAGCGTCGACGGAGGAGGAGGAGGAGGAGGAGGAGGCGGCACCGACGGAGCACACGTTGGAGGACGATGGAACAATATGGGAGGTGGGGGTGGAGGGATGGCTGAGACGTCGGCATAGACGGAGGAGGAGACGACGACAAAAATGGAGGAGGGAGGAACGCGATGGCGGAGCAGGAGGCGGATTGTTGGTGTCGACGTTTTCAACCGTGCACGTGCAGTGGTTGTGCGTGCACGCGTGCCAAACATCATTTTTGTTTGAAAATAGATACCGTTTCTATTAGTGTTATAGGAAAAATAATGTGTGAAAAAAAAAATAACACAAACAAAACAAAAATATTCAGAATAAGGCTTTTTGTTTTCATATTCCTCCCTTATAAATAAATTAAAAAAACATCAAAATTGAAAGGAAGATTTTTGTTTCTTCTTCGGTGTCATTTCTTTAGATTCTGTGGCTACACCCTCGGGAAATTCAACAAATACCAATTTTAATATATATTATTCTTACCAAATCTTAGCATAGAAGTAAATACACCTGGACCCTCTGACAATGACTAAGGAAATGACTGTTTAGATGCAAGATGTAGAAAGCTAGCTCGTTACTAACACATCGCTAATCAAAATTGGTCTCCATGTAACAACATGACATGACATGACAATGTTCCTAGCTAGCTAAATACGAAATTGACGTTTATCTCACCATCGACTATATTCATCTTTGTTGTACGTGGTTGATCTCTCCATCCATGTAGCACACAAGACGGAACTATAAATGTAAATTTACTTATATGAAAGAAAGAAAAAAAATATGGTTGATCTCTCCATCTCAACCCTAGAGTAGTTCCGTGTCCTTGACCAAGAATATACATGTTCAAATCAATGTCGCCACCGACCAAATCAAATATTATTTTAAAATTTGAAAGTGCGCGAGTCATTTTGGTTGCTTGCTTGATTGTGCTACTCGGAGATCTAGCCTGATCTATACTTTGAAAGTGGTTATGTTAACGTAGAATATTTTTCCGTGTTTCGTTTAGTCAATAGTACACAACGGTACTGAAAGCTTGACACAATCTTGCGGTTGGAAATTGTGCCCTAATTATATATCAGGAATCATTTTTAGGTGGCCGACACTTGTTTAGCGTAGAGGTTAATAATGAGAGTGATAGTGATAGGAAGATCGACTGATGCTATAATATATCAATTAAAGTTTTGACAGTTCTAGGTGAAGTTAGTATTATTCAATTTTTGTCCAAAAATTGAATCAAATTGAATAAAAGATTCATTCAGTTATGATTATAAAAATATTAATTTTTTTTATTTGATTTTAAATTTTAATCCTATATATATATATATATATATATATATATATATATATATATATATATATATATATATATATTTACTGTAGCAAAATTAAATTATATAAAATTAATACAAACAAAACAAATTTACTAAAATTAAAAATAACGACAGAGTCAGCCAACTCAGTTGGTGGAAAACACAACAGACCGAACACATAGGCAAAAAAACAAAAAATAAAAAATAAAAATCAAATGTGGACCCCACATGGTCAATTTTCGCCAACAGTGTTGGCCGAAATTGGCCATGTGGGGTCCGCGGTTGGGTTGGGGTGGTTTTGTTTGGTTTGGATGATTTGGTTGGTTTGTTTTATTATTATTTTACTATTTTTTTTAATTAGTTATGTTTTGAATTTTTTTTTTATTTAGTTTTTTTCTATTTAGTTTAATTTTGGATTTTAAATTTTTTATTTAGTTTTGTTTTGGAATTTAGTTTAAGAAAATTTACTTTAAATAATAAAATTGAAATAAATTAATTGTAAATTTTTTTTTTTAAAAAGAAACGGTTTGACTTTTTTTTAGAAAATTGTAAAGATTTTTTGTTGTTGCAATGTTTGATAAGAAAAAAAAAACTAAAAAAAGAAAAAAAAAGAAAAAAAATGTAGTTTTTTTTGTCCTCTAAACGGTGTTTCGCCAACGTTCTAAGAATCGAACCAAACTTGGGACACAGGACCAGCGTAACGCTGTGAATCCGATGGCGCAAGTTTCGTTGCGAAACGACAAGCACACACGAAGTTATGAGAAGTGTTGGAACATGTCGATACGATATTTTTCGACGGATACGCGTTGATTCCGGTGTGCACGCACATCCAAATCAAGTTTCACGAAATCTCACACTTCCGCGTTGATGATACGCGCCTTTCGGTGTAATTCTCACACAACGAAGTCGCCTCGTTTGGCGGGACGCATCCCGTATCGAAATTTTTTAGAATTTTAAAAACAGATTTTTCTTGATTTTGGAAGTTGATTTTACATAAATTAGGGACAAATAAAAATAAACTAAAAGATGAGTTTTAAACTTGGTTATGTTTTCTAAAAGTCTATTCAGTGGATTTGTAAAACATTAATCGAGTTGTAGAAAACTGGACGTAGACAAGGGTAGTTGGACTGAAATATGACAGTTTTAAAAAATAAGTTTTTGTCCAACTTTCGATTCGATTCTCTCTTAAAATAATCCGTTTAAAATTAAAATACTTGAAGGAGATTAAAGAGGGTAGGGTTGTGAACAACGAAGAAAGATTATAATTTGGTTGAGCGGCGGAGGAGCAACGTCACCGCAAAGTCGGGGTCGGAGGATGTCACGCGCGCAAAATCAAACCAAACCAAAATCCAGATTTCAAACCCAAATAAAAATCAAACAAAAATCCAAAACTAAACTAAATAAAAAAATCAAAATCCAAAACAAAACTAAATAAAAAAAATCAAAATCCAAAATAAAACTAAATAAAAAAAACCAAATCAAAAAACCAAATCAAACCAACCAAACCAAACTACCCAACCCAACCCGCGGGCCCCACTTGCACAAAACCTACGAACTTTAAATCTAAGAAAGCACGTCGAATTGGGTCAACCGAAGGACTAGATCAAAGGATGCTTGCTGACAAGCACAAAACGCAACGGGGCAGAGAGGATTGCCTAGTCCTCATCATCAAATTCGATTTTCGGAATCCCGTCCACGACAGCGTGTGACCGCGGTCGAAGCATTGGCGCCGGAGCCTCTGCTCGGCCAGCACTCTCGGCACGGGGTCCGCCCACTACCTTACTGAAAGTTTGCCCTGTCCGCTCCGACAACTCTGGCCGGAAAGGGAGATGAGCGATCGCTGTCCCTCCACGATTTTGTAGCTGCAAGGGGGATTGGGTGATCCCACGCTGCCGCGCCGCCGAAAATGCTTCGAGGAAAGGGCTCCCCACCGACGTTGACATAGGAGCCTCCGAACGAGATGGACCCGTCGAAGCCTCCCGGGGGACCCGCGGAACAACCGAGAAAGATAAAGGGAGGAGGGAATCTGGATATAAGGAAAAGGGGAGGGGGTAGGAGCAGGAGAAGACATCTCTGCTCCAAGGGCGGGAGGAGAACGCCCAAATCAGGGAACCCTAGCCACACTACCAAAATATGATAAAATAGCGACGTTTTTAGATACGTTGTCTGTTAACGTCGCTAATTTTAAAGAATTTAGCGACGCAATAAATAAATATCGTTGTACGTCGCTTTTTGTGACCAATAGCGACTTATAACGACCATACATGGATATTTCAAAGAATAATCGCTATATTTTTTTAACGTTGCTAAACATCACTAATTTTTTTGATTTAGCAACGTTTGGAAACGTCTTTACTGACGCTGTTATTTTTTTAATTAGCAGCATTTATAAATGTAGCAAATCGTAGGTAAAATTTTTCAACTGCAACGTTTAGCGACGTCTGGATCCGGCGTCGCTAATTTATTTTTAATATAGTGGTCAGGTTTTTCTTTCCCCCCATTCTCACTCAAAATTTTCCCAAAATTGTTCTTTCCCCCCAACCCGCCGAAGACCCTCTCTGACCGTGCTCCATCGAACTCCTCCTCCTCCTCTCCGGGCTCCACTGCCGATGATCCCCCTCATCCTCCTCCACCGAGCTCCTCCTCCTCCTCTCTGGGCCTCCACCGAACTCCTCATCCTCCTCCTCTCCGGGCTCTTCCTCTCTGGGCTCCTCCTCCTCTCGGCCATCCCCTTCCTCTGTCAACCCCCAAGATCAGGTAAACCCTAACCCTAGCTATTTGACATGGACACTACACATACATAGACACGACGCAGGACATGACAAAGACATTTACACTGACACAATACGAGACATGACCCATACCCTAACCCTAACCCTATCTCTCTTCAAATCCGAGACACGACACAGACCCTAACCCTATTTCAGTTAATTAGACACAGCCTTGGGTATAGGCATCGTGTACAATATGATGCAGATCTCGACTCAAGGAGAGTCATATACACGGACACAAGAATGACTCTTCAAAACCGAGACACAACATGGTATTAGCTTCTTCTAGAACTCGTATCCAACTTGGGTTATAGCAGTATCAAACCTATCCTTGACACAAGAGTTTGTGTTCGGGTGATTGTGGCACGACATTGGTATATGTATCACGAAACCAATGACACATCGTCCCCATTGGCCCCGACGATCCCCCTCGGCTCCCCTTAACTCCGACGACCCCCTCATCAGTCAGAGGGTCATCACTACCAAAATGATTCAAATCAGCGATGAATTTAGCGACTCTGGACTCTTATATAGGTTGTTTGATATAAATTTGGGTATGTATTTTAGTCAAGATATTGTGTTTGGGTATGGGTAGTACCTTGTGAGTGTGTGCCAAGTGTATGAGAGTCCACATTTTTCTTGTATGTGTGTATGATATCCTAGTATCATGGATATTTGAAACTGTATCCTAGTGTCAAGATACAAGAGAGTATCAATGTGAGATTGTGTACCATGGTATGTGATATCCACATGATACACAAATACCTAGAGTATTATCAAGACCTATGCGTATATTCGACATTCTGAAGTCAAGTGTCCACATGTCTACTAGTTTTTGGATAGTCACTAATTATAAAACGGATACTTATAAACCACGATATGGATACTCACGCATCATAACTCGAATACTCATACATCAATAGGAGTTGTTACTTTGATGAACATGTGTATCCATCTTTGCATCTATTTGGATAATAAACTTGAACGATGTCTACTCATCTTTTCAGAAGTATCTAAAAATTGATCTGAATTACTACCTGCATCATCGTTCGTAGATGTACAATCGTCATCCTGATGATATGTGCAGTATGCAGGATGAATTCATACAGGTGGTGGAACAGTTCTTGCAGTTCGCCAAGGCATTCCCTCAGTACATGGACGATAACAAAATTAAGTGTCCGTGTGTGAGATGTCGCAACTTGAAATATCACTCAGAAATAGATATGATATCTCATTTATACTCGAGGAATTTCATGCCAAATTAATATCAGAAGACCTCACACGGAGAACTTGTGTCTTTAACATCAGAGCCGGTGTCACGCTCCAGTCCCAATAATACGTAGGACTAGAACACGTAAGCATGTCAGCCGCATGGATATGGCAACTCCAATATATGGAAACCATAACCCATACGTACGCTGTAATATGAATATAAACTCATATATGGTATATATAATGTCACAAGTCACAGATATGCTAATCTCATCCACACAATAAGTCATGGAAAAGAAATACTAAGCTAGAATAAGGAGTCTGAAATATCCAGAAAATAATAGTCGGGTGGAGACAAATCCACTACCAATGACTATAACCAAAACTAAAATGAGAGAGGAGTATAAAGTCTCCAATATAAAATAATGTGAAGACAGAAGTGCATCAGCTAAAAGAATCCATCGCTAGATAATCAACGATGCTCAGAAGGTAAGACCTCATCGGCAGAAAGGAATGCGTCAGGTCCAGGCCCGTACTCCTGCAAATACTCAAGAGCAGATACACCTGGCAGAGGACCAGGTCCTCAGAGGGACGTAACAAGATACAGAAAATATGAGCCAACTTGAATACAGTAAACATGCATATAATTTGAAAATAAATAAGTACGCTGTATAAGACAATCTATATGAATGCAAATGAGGACAACTTTTCGACGTATGGGCAAGGGTAGGCTACTCGATCTACCTCACAACTCACACACACGTCAATGGACATCAGAAATCGATATACCGTGGGGGTAGCGACCAGCGCGACACACGCCCATAGTGCGAGCTATATACTACGGTTTACCAGAGTGGTTAAAAGCCCATACGCCTAATAATTGTCCTCTATGATACTAAGTGTCAAGTGTGTGTCAACATATCTAATATATAGTAATGACTGAAAGGAACTACACATACAATAAATAAACAGAAATACAATAAATATACAAAAATATACTAAGCATGCAAAATACTGTAAACAATTTGGCAAGGTATCTTGCCTGGTAAGAAAGCTGCAAGGTGTACTGTCCAGAAGTCAAACGCACAGGATCAAAAGCTATGGCCGCAGAACAATGTCTCCGGATGCTGAAATAAATATCACCAACGTTTTCGGAATGAACAAAATAGCTAAAAAGTATATCCCTTTCGTCCAATTTGGACACAGGGGTAAAACGGTAATTTCGGACAAAAGTGGGGTCCACGTGTGGCCCACTTTGCACCGAAAAGCGTGCCGAAGGTAACAGTCTCTAAATGGGACAACCTATAGGTCAAACAACTCTAAATGTCAATACGAACCCAACGGTATGTCCAAATATGGATTCCGATGAGCCAAACACAATTTTGTCCAAAAGTCAACTGTGGGACCCGCCAATTGGCGATTTGGTCAACCGTCTCAGAATTGCGTAAAAATTGGGTCACGGGATCAGCGCGTTACCACGAGTCCAGTGGCGCAAGTTTCGTCGCAATCTGACAATCGTGCACAAAATACGCACGAGTTCCACAAAAGTTGCGACACGGGATGTGTCCGAGGATACGGCCTGATTCTGGCGCGCACACGCGTCCGAATCAGTTTCCACAAATTTTTACGTGTCCAGTTACGCTGCGTGCACCTTTCGGTATACTTGGTACATGGCGGGGCGGTCCCGTTTGGCGGGGCGCGCTCCGTTTTCCAACTTTTGGAAATCTGGAAAAAGTGGGTTCGCATAGTTTTGTGACGAATCTAATTATGTCCACAGCAGCTAATAATATAGGATTATTTAACAGAAAATAAACTAGGTCAAGTGTTCTACACATATAAAAAAGAATCATCAAATTCGGATCTCTGTGGTGGGAGATACGAACTCGGCAATATGGGTGGTCACCGCAGTTTTCTGCGATCCCAGAATTGGGTCTGCTTGCGCCCACTTTGGACGCTGTTTTTCACCTAGGGGTACACGTTGTTCGAGATTGGCTATAATACAAATATGGAATAGGGTTAAGGGGTGAGCATACCGGTGAAGACGGAACGGCGTTTGGTTGAGCGAGTCGACGGAAAACAATTCCGGAGCGAAGGTGTCTCGCGTGGGAATCTGCAGTGCGCGAGGTCGGAGTCGTCGGGATGGTTTGGACGGCCTGACGGGGTTCTCTGGCTGCGGTGGCGGCTCGAGATGAGAAAAGGAGGGTCTGAAGATTTTAGGTTAGGGTTTTTGGAGAGATATTATATATATATATATATATATATATATATATATATATATATATATATATATATATATATATATATATATATATATTTAAGATATATAGGTCGTGGGGCTGCGCGTATAATAGCTGTTGATTGCTGGCTGCTTCACAAATTCCTAAAGGAGTTTTGTTTATTTTACACTTTAATCCCCCTTCTTTTAATCTTTTCCTTTTCCTTTTTTTTTTCTTTCTCCTTTTTCTTTTCCATTCTTTTCTTTTCTTTTATTCTTTTTCTTTTTCATTTCTTTTTTTTTCTTTTTTTTTCCTTAAAAATATATGTATATATATTTATATATATACATATATACGCATAAAAAAAAAATCTAGAATTACACTAATGCACACCATTAAGATAGCAACTGTCCAAAGGGTCTCCTACATGGAATAAATTCCAAAAATTTCCTGATGGTCCCATAAATCCTCTAAGTGCCCCAACACCTAAAATAAAAATTAATAAAAATCTATTTCTCCTATTTAGCACATAATTACCATAATTAAATTATTAATTAATAAAAAAAATATGGTTTTTAGAAATAGGAGTTTTACATTCTACCCAACTTACAAAAATTTCGTCCTCGAAATTGACACTAACCCATATTCATAATGATAACTATAACTATTACACTACATTGGTATCTAGTAGGACTCCTAAAACTCATGGTCTGCCATTCTAACACTTCCTCATCTATTGTCCATCCACTATTTTATCGTCCTCTAACTCGTCTACACTACCCAACTTACAAGAATTCTACTAGTGGTCACCTTCTTTGAAGCTATTGTCTAGATTGTAAGGCAGTTATATTTATTGGGTCGAGAATCTTGGGATACCTGTCTAGAATCTCATAACTATGACTTTTTCCCGTAACCGTCAAGTATCATAGTCTAATACTGCCACGCCACCTGGCCAGTATGGCTGCAAGTAATTCGACTACTCTACCAAAATCGTCTGGCTGCAACTGTCGCTACCTCGCCGGCGATTTGTCATAGTCATCAGTTCGTAACAAGTGCCTTCAACTCTTTCCTAGGCATAGTCTAAGTTTTTAGGAAAATACTTAAGGTCTTGACTAACTATTAGGGGTATGATCTAGCTCAAATGATCTAACAATTTCTACTAGGCTACATGGTGCTACTTAAGGGTTAAACTTAATAAAGAATACAGATATTGCTATAGTTCATATACATATTAAGAACTCATCCTTAGTTATCAAGCATTGCTACACATTTATGTTTTAACTAACAAAATAGGGGTGAGGTTGATATGAATCAAACAATTCATAATGACACGAAAGATACGACTATGATAGGAAGAGTTACGCACGAGATAAGGAATGAATATAAAAGGAGAAGATGAGTCACCCCAAGAGGGCGAGATAAAATAAGGGAGAATACTACTACTGCTACTCACGTCATCCATTAGCATCGCGTGTATGCCATCTGGATAGAATATACTTACATCCTCATAACTGCTAAGCTACCATATATAAAATTCTCCAGCTATTTGTACATCTAAGAGCTTGTGTCACAATGGGTTTATGAGTATGCAAAGATAATTATAACTAAAAGGTCGTACCTGTATCTACGGCTTCCTGTGTCTGCTCTCCCATACTTGTCATAATGAGTGCTTGGCCTTACCTTTGGTTGATCAACTGGGGTCTAGTCCCCTCCATTTGTGCAGACTGTAGAAGCAGTGGTGGGTCCCTTTGGTCTTCTATACTTGAGGGTGTATGCGGTGTTCCTGATTTTAATGCCATAGACCCCAGGTTCTGCTGAGGACATTCTCGAGCTTGATGGTGACTTGATCCACATACCATGCATAATCCCAATCGACGACGACAATCTCTATGAATATGACCTGGTATACCACAAAAGTTACAAGTATGATGCCCCTTGGCTGGATATGGTGCGACACTATTTGGTTGCTGGCGTGTCAAAGGGTGTCGAATGGGTCCTCCTTGCTGTATCCTTACTGGTCCTTGGTGACTTCTCAGTTGAATTCCGTTTCCCTTGCTGATGGCCTCCTGAATCCTGGCTTCTGTCAATAACTCGGCAAAAGTGATCCGGGACTGTGAGCTAGTGTAGTGCTGGAGCTCCCGAGTCAGCCCACGGTAAAACCTCTTAGCCTTCTCTAAGTCATTAGGTATTAGGACTGTGCCATACTTTTTGAGATGGCTAAATTCTGCGTCATACTCATCAACCATCTTGTCCCCTTGCTCTAGATGGAGGAACTGATCGTACAATGCGTCCCTTACAGTATCCGGAAAGTACTTCCTCTCAAAGCATTCCAAGAATTGTTCCCAAGTCTGACGCGTACCCAACTGGCGCTCCATTGATTCCCACCAGTGATGCGCGTTGCCTTCTAACTGAGTCCTCACGCCTATCATCCATAGGTCAGTAGGTAGTTGTGATGCCTCTAACAACTTCTTGGTATTGGCAATCCAGTTCGTGGTCTCCTCTAGACTATCTTTGCCCTTATATGGCTTAGGGCCCATCTGCACAAAGTCCTTGACTGAACCAACCCGAGCTTGTGGTACTGAAACTAGTCCCTGGGTTGGAATAGGGGCTAGTGCAGCCATTCTCTCAAGCGCTGCCAGAAATTTAAGCCTCTGCTCTGCTGCTTGCTGCCTCTGTTCCTGTATTATCATCTGAAAGAATTGGAACAGCTGCGCTTGGCCATCTTGCGGTGCTAGTGGAGCTGGAAAAGTCCCATTAGGTATCGGGGAGGGGGTTGATAGAATTGGATTGCTAGTCGGTCCATCCGGTCCGGGAGGAAGAGGTGGTGTTGAGGTCACTCCTGGTGGTTGGTCGTCGTCCCCTGGAGACGTGTTGTCCCCGGTGGCGGCATGCCCGTTTTTCAAATTCATCTCTCTACAAGAGATGGACGAAGGATTAAGAAGAGTACATGAATCAAGCAGGATGCAAGAACTTAAGTAGGACATGTTGGAAGGAAGGTAAGTTATAGTCAAGTGTGGATGAGATCTAAAATTCTAATCCTAGGTGCAGGCCGGCCGGTACAGTGACGTAACTGAAACGGCTAACTCGACCTGCATGGGCCACCACAAAAACATGTCACGCCCCAGTCCCAATAATACGTAGGACTAGAACACGTAAGCATGCCAGCCGCATGGATATGGCAACTCCAATATATGGAAACCATAACCCATACGTACGCTGTAATATGAATATAAACTCACATGTGGTATATATAATGTCACAAGTCACAGATATGCTAATCTCATCCACACAACAAGTCATGGAAAAGAAATACTAAGCTAGAATAAGGAGTCTGAAATATCCAGAAAATAATAGTCGGGTGGAGACAAATCCACTACCAATGACTATAACCAAAACTAAAATGAGAGAGGAGTATAAAGTCTCCAATATAAAATAATATGAAGACAGAAGTGCATCAGCTAAAAGAATCCATCGCTAGATAATCAACGATGCTCAGAAGGTAAGACCTCCTCGGCAGAAAGGAATGCGTCAGGTCCAGGCCTGTACTCCTGCAAATACTCAAGAGCAGATACACCTGGCAGAGGACCAGGTCCTCAGAGGGACGTAACAAGATACAGAAAATACGAGCCAACTTGAATACAGTAAACATGCATATAATTTGAAAATAAATAAGTACGCTGTACAAGACAATCTATATGAATGCAAATGAGGATAACTTTTCGACGTATGGGCAAGGGTAGGCTACTCGATCTACCTCACAACTCACACACACACGTCAATGGACATCAGAAATCGACATACCGCGGGGGTAGCGACCAGCGAGACTCCAGAAATTGATATACCGCGGGGGTAGCGACCAGCGCGACACACGCCCGTAGTGCGAGCTATATACTACGGTTTACCAGAGTGGTTAAAAGCCCATACGCCTAATAATTGTCCTCTATGATACTAAGTGTCAAGTGTGTGTCAACATATCTAATATATAGTAATGACTGAAAGGAACTACACATACAATAAATAAACAGAAATACAATAAATAACAGAAATATACTAAGCATGCAAAATACTATAAACAATTTGGCAAGGTATCTTGCCTAGTAAGAAAGCTGCAAGGTGTACTGTCCAGAAGTCAAACGCACAGGATCAAAAGCTATGGCCGCAGAACAATGTCTCCGGATGCTGAAATAAACTTCACCAATGTTTCCGGAATGAGCAAAATAGCTAAAAAGTACATCTCTTTCGTCCAATTTGGACACAGGGGCAAAACGGTAATTTCGGACAAAAGTGGGGTCCACGTGTGGCCCACTTTGCACCGAAAAGCGTGCCGAGGGTAACAGTCTCTAAATGGGACAAACTATAGGTCAAACAACTCTAAATGTCAATACGAACCCAACGGTATGTCCAAATGTGGATTCCGATGAGCCGAACACAATTTTGTCCAAAAGTCAACTGTGGGACCCGCCAATTGGCGATTTGGTCAACCATCTCAGAATTGCGTGAAAATTGGGTCACGGGATCAGCGCGTTATCACGAGTCCAGTGGCGCAAGTTTTGTCGCAATATGATAATCGTGCACAAAATACGCGCGAGTTCCACAAAAGTTGCGACACGGGGTGTGTCCGCGGATACGACCTGATTCTGGCGCGCACACGCGTCCGAATCAGTTTTCACAAATTTTCACGTGTCCGGTTACACTGCGTGCACCGTTCGGTACACTTGGTACACGGCGGGGCGGTCCCGTTTGGCGGGACGCGCTCCATTTTCCAACTTTTGGAAATCTGGAAAAAGTGGGTTCGCATAGTTTTGTGACGAATCTAATTATGTCCACAGCAGCTAATAATATAGGGTTATTTAACAGAAAATAAACTAGGTCAAGTGTTCTACACATATCAAAAAGAATCATCGAATTCGGATCTCTGTGGTGGGAGATACGAACTCGGCAATATGGGTGGTCACCGCAGTTTTCTGCGATCCCAGAATTGGGTCTGCTCGCGCCCACTTTGGATGTTATTTTTCGCCTAGGGGTACACATTGTTCGAGGTTGGCTATAATATAAATATGGAAGAGTGTTAAGGGGTGAGCATACCGGTGAAGACGGAACGACGTTTGGTTGAGCGAGTCGACGGAAACAATTCCGGAGCGAAGGTGTCTCGCGTGGGAATCTGCAGTGCGCGAGGTCGGAGTCGTCGGGATAGTTTGGACGGCCTGACGGGGTTCTCTGGCTGCGGTGGCGGCTCGAGATGAGAAGAGGAGGGTCTGGAGGTTTTAGGTTAGGGTTTGCGGAGAGATATTATATATATATATATATATATATATATATATATATATATATATATATATATATATATAAGATATATAGGTCGTGGGGGCCGCGCGTATAATAGCTGCTGATTGTTGGCTGCTTCACAAATTCCTAAAGGAGTTTTGTTTATTTTACACTTTAATCCCCCTTCTTTTAATCTTTTCCTTTTCCTTTTTTTTTTCTTTCTCCTTTTTCTTTTCCATTCTTTTCTTTTCTTTTATTCTTTTTCTTTTTCTTTTTCATTTCTTTTTTTTTCTTTTTTTTCCTTAAAAATATATGTATATATATTTATATATATACATATATACGCATAAAAAAAATCTAGAATTACACTAATGCACACCATTAAGATAGCAACTGTCCAAAGGGTCTCCTACATGGAATAAATTTTAAAAATTTCCTGATGGTCCCATAAATCCTCTAAGTGCCCCAACACCTAAAATAAAAATTAATAAAAATCTATTTCTCCTATTTAGCACATAATTACCATAATTAAATTATTAATTAATAAAAAAAATAATAAATACGGTTTTTAGAAATAGGGGTTTTACAGCCGGAGCCTTATGTGGAGCCGTATATGGGTGTCCATGACCACGCTGATTACGACGACGGGTGCATGAACATAGTTTTTGACATTGTCGGGCCTACTTTCGATCCGAACAATCATGATGCAGCTGAGGAGGCACCGAATGTCGATGCTGTAAAGTTCATGGAGTTACTAGAGAATGCAAGAACTCTATTATATCCTGGTTGGGAGGATCATTCACCGTTGGAGGTGGTTAAAAGACTGTTGGGCATCAAGTCTGATTTTAACATGTCGCAAGAATGCTACAACCGACTGATGGAGTTGATTATAGATATCTTGCTGGCGGGTGCTAAATTACCTAAAGACTTCTACCGGTCTAAGAGGATGGTGAGATCCCTCTGGATGAGATACGATAAAATTGATGCATGTCACAACGGGTGCATGCTGTACTACAAGATAACACGGATGAAGATGTGTGCAGATTTTTTTGGTGTTGATCGCTACAAAGCAACTGATACAGGAAGGTCTGTCGGTGCAAGAAAGTCGACCGATTCGATGCACTACTTGCCTTTAACATCGCGGTTGTAGAGGTTGTTTATGTTGAAGGAGACTATCGAAAACATGAGTTAGCACAGACGAGAACAAATTGAAGGAGTGTTGGATCACCCATCCGATGGAGAAGCATGGAAGCACTTCAATTCAGAGTATCCCGATTTTGCTTTGGATCTACGTAATATAAGATTGGGTCTCTCCTCCGACGGTTTTATCCCATTCGGACTTTCGAGCTCTCAGTATTCGTGTTGGCCTGTGATCGTCACCCCATACAACCTACCGCCTTGGACGTGCATGAATACTCCGCTTATGTTCTTAACCGTCAATATTCTAGGTCCAAATAATCTGAAGAGGAACAATGATATGTACTTGCAACCGTTGATAGATGAGTTAAATTAGCTGTGGAAAGTAGGCGCCAACACGTACGATGTTTCAAAAAAATAGAATTTTCAGATGCGGGCAGTACTTATGTGGATCATCAACAACTTTTTGGCTTTGGCATGTTATCAGGATGGAGCACTTACGGTCGTTTCTCATGTTCGTATTATATGGAGCACACTAAGGATTTTTGTTTGAAAAATAGCAAAAAATCGTGCTTCTTCGATTGTCATCGCAAATTTTTGCCGTCGTATCATCCGTTTCGGAGGAACATGATTATATTTCGTGCCGACATTTTGGAGAAGGCAAATCCACCTCCAAGGTGGCCCGGAGACACGATATGGAAAGAGGTTAAAGATTTACCAAGTGCTATCGAAGAGCCTACTAAGGGATAAAAGTGCGATGGATTTAGTTACAATCATAACTGGACGAAGATGATCATATTCTGGGATCTGTCATATTAAGCACCAATCTGATCAGATATAACCTTGATGTCATGCATATCGAGAAGAATATCTTTGAAAACATAATTAATAATGTGATGGACGTAAAGGAGAAGATGAAAGATAATTCCAAGGCCAGGTTGAACTTGGAAGAAATATGCAGACGCCTGCGTTGCATTTGATAGAGGAAGAAAATGGAAAGTATAAGCAGCCTAAGGCAATTTTTTTACTGGACAAGGAGGATAAAGGAAGACTTTGTAGGTGGATTCATGGGCTAAATGTTTTAGACGGGTACGTGTCGAATCTAAGAAAATACGTTGACCCGAAGGAAAATAAACTGACGGGTATGAAGAGCCATGACTGTCACGTATTCATGGAGAGGTTAATTCCAATTGCATTTTAGAAATTCTTACCGCAGGTAGTTTGGATCCATTGACTGAGCTTAGGATATTCTTCAGGGATCTTTGTTCTACAAAGTTGATCGTCAATCGTCAAGAAAAGCAAGAAAAGGATATTACGGTAACACTGTGTAAGCTTGAAAGAGTGTTCCCTCCTAGATTCTTCGACTCTATGTAGCATTTGTCAATTCATCTTTTTTACGAGGCACGTGTTGGTAGGCCTGTCGGTTATCGGTGGATGTACCCGTTCGAGAGTCAACTGAACCACCTAAAGAGAAAGGTAAAAAATAAGACATGGATCGAGGGTTTTATTTGTGAAGCCTATGTTCTTGAGAAGATTACAAACTTTTGTTCGATGTATTTTAAGCCGCATGTTGCTACTAAAAGAACAAGAGTTCCCAGAAACGATGATGGATATCAAGAATTTAATGATGTAATACTGAAAGTATTCAATGCTTTAGGTAAGCCTTCGTGCAAAACAAATAAACGAGCTAAGGGCTGCTCAGTTGTATATATTACTCAACTGCGACGAGGATAAAGTAGAGAATCTAGAGGGGTAAGTAATTAATACGTCAACGTTTAAGTCATCATAATGTAATAGTATACGCTAATATTGTTACACTAATCGGACGATATTTTATTATTTTTCAGCACATTTAATGATGATGTGAGGTCGATGAGACCATATATAACAGATGAAGAAGTAGAATAGGAAATAAGACTTCATTTTCCTTCTTGGTTGAGTGCATATATAAGAATCTTTTTGTGTATGCACTATACACAATAATTAACATAACGTTGAACATAATATTATTTTCTTGGTATTTAGGTCAATCGTCCCCACACAACACTCGAGAATGAGTCTATTAGAACTCTAGCCAATGAACAAATTTATGCCGTCAAAATCTGGCCAAGTAATGTGTGAATGGGTTTAGGTTCAAGTCAACAAAATCCCCGATAAGAGACAACTTCTTGCATATCGATTCTACGAAAAATAATTATTTGTGCATCAGATCTTCGAACTACAAAGATGTCGATCCAGGCAATAATTTATATGGCGTCTTACGAAAGATTGTGGAGTTGACATATAATTATGGAACAGAGCCTGCTAAGATCATGTTATTCAGGTGTGATTGGTTTGATCTGATCCAAGATCAAGGTTGGAAAATAGACAAGCATGGGCTTGTGCATATAAACTACCAGCGTCGATATCAAGGCTATGAACCATTTGTCCCATCAAGTCAGGCTCAGCTCGTGTACTTCACAACTTATCCTAAATAAAAACAACAAGGTCGGACAGGTGGGCAATATACAAGACAAAAGCTAGAAATACCTTTGACGTTAGCGAAATAGATTATCAGGAGGATGAGCTACCTATTATAACAAATATTATAGATGTTGACTCAACGAAAGTTCTTTATTACACATCTAATCGTGTGGAAGAGGTAGAATTATCCGAAAAGGAAGACGAAGTAGATAAAAATAAAGATAAGGAGGAAGAGGAAGAGGAGGACGAGAAAAATGAAGAAGATAAATTTTCAAAAGGGGATTGAAAATAAAATAAAATCCATTTAGAACTCTAGCCATGTACTATATTTTAATGTAGAATGTAACATCTATTTTAACTGTATGGATACTTTTATATTGTGCTTATTGCGTGACTGTGATACATTTATTTTGTTTTTATTGTGTGACTATAATATTTTATATACTTTTGTGATATTTCGTACCCAGAAAATTCAACGGAGGGTTGCTTCGGGTCTGTCTATTTTTATGAACTCTTATAAGTTTGTGTACTATTTTATCATCAATCGTATGTTATTATCAGGTATGTCAGGACGGCGATGATCATACGGAGGTAGATCCTCAAGATGGAGTGCTCCTCCAGTACCGAATACTGGTTTCGGATTCTCGTCGCGGAGTACTCTAGTGTACAGACCAGTCATATCTCTGACCCGTCGACAGTACGTGACAGTACTCTTGGAACCAAAAGTTCTATGCCTGAGACTACTCTCCCGTCCAGCCTTCCTCCTGCTGACGGCACCATGAAGACATAAGCAGATGGAGGAGGTCGAGCCGACTCCGTTTGCGCATGATCAGAGTGATCCTCCATGCGCGCCTCCGGACGAGACGAGGATGAAGATTTGGTAGGACGGGCCTAGCAAGTATGTTAAATATTTAACATTTTCTAAATGATTATATCCTTATATTCATGAATTTAATTATCATTGTATAGATATCGTCCCTCGGCGGTACATAAAGCACTGGGATATTTTCTGTGGCAAAACTATGGTGGGTCTTGGATCAACTACTTAGATGCTCCTGAAGATAGGAAGGCATTTTTGTTTACCCACTTCAAGGTAAAAATATATTTACTTTTAATATCAATAATTATTTATGCTTATTATGTAACTCTTTATTTTACTTCTTGTATATTTACTTTTGTTGGATCATGTAAACTCCCTCACCCAAAATAGGTATTTTGTGTATATTTTATAATATTATATTTTTTAGATGTTAAATTTATTTAGAGTACTCTCTTAGTTAATTAGAAATAATTTTTTTTAGTATATTTACTTATATAAATATTTATTTAGAATTATTTTTAGGCTATTTTAGATTATTGAGATTTTTTCATAATTTTTAGTTAATTAAAAAAACTAGTAACACTAATTTTTTAGGACTTTGAATAATTTATTTTATATTCAAACTTAAATAAAAATATTCCAAAATTTTATTTTAGGTTACAAATAGTCAAATATATTTTCTAGAATTTTTTGGGAATTTTCTGAATATTTTAGTATTTATTGGGAGTTATTTAGGTTAATAACTAATTTTTAGGACTTATAGAATTTATTGTGCAATCCCAGGAATATAGAATAAAAACACGTTATTTTCTAGGGTTTATAATATTATTATATATTTTTTGGAATTATTTCAGAATTTTTGGAATAATTTTAGTATTTATTTTTAGTTATATGGGTAAAACTAATGTTTAGAGCTTCTCCTAATTATAGTAGGAAATCTATAAATATAAAATTAATCCAAATATTTTTCTAGAGTTTTTAAATTCAAAATATATTTTTTGTAATTTTTTCAGATTTTTATGATTATTTTTAATATTTATTTTGAGTTATTTAGATTTAAAATGACTTAAATAATATTTTGATAAAGGCAAATCAAAAACAAATAATATAACAAAAACTATCCAATCATATTCTGACACGTGTCAGCCTATAAATATCCTTTCAGCCGCAGGTACATCCCTATATATATATATATATATATATATATTATAACCCTAATTATCCCATTATTTTAGAGAGGAGATTTTGAAGAATTGCCATCTAGGGTTCCTTCATCTTCCAGAAGCCATTGCGCATAGCTCCGGACTCCAAACGAGGCCTAGTTTTTTGTGTTAGAACGTTATTGATGTTAGCTTTCTGATTATATAAATTTTTTTACGAAATTACGAGTATTAAATTCTGAAAAATTTGTAGAGCACAACATATCCGAAAATAGACGTGTTTCGATGTTTTCGCGATTCCGGGAGAATCAGGAATCAGAATCATGAACCGTTTGAAGTTTCGGAAAGCTAATATCTAGATAATTGACATATGTTTTTCCCAGAATTTACTTCAAAGTATTTATATACTGTTAATTCTGTAGAACTTCTAGGTTAGAATTTAACCATCGGTGCACAATACAAAATTTGTATGTGCCATAATTCCCAAACGAATTTGAATTCGGATGAGCCGTAAATTCTAGCATATTTTTGACGCTGAAATCTACAGGAAATCATGCATGAAAGTTGAGTTTGTATTGGTTGACTTTTCGGTCAACAGATCGCCTCGATTTGCGTGCCATGAGTCTCGAGTTGATAAAATTCAGTTCTTTGGACAAAATTTAGGAATTAACATAAAAATTATATTATAATAAGATTAAAATACTATTTTAGATTATTTTATTCAGAATTAAAATAGATTAAAATGGAGGAACCTATTCACCCACTTTTGTAACCTAACTTGTTTAATTTATGTGACGGGTAGATCGGACGACGCCTTGAGTTGGGACTTCATCCTTTTCAGACCAGGCCAGATACCTTGCCAAGTTGTTTATAGTATTTTGCATGTTTAGTATATTTCTGTATATTTATTTCATTTATGTTTATTCATTGCATGTGTAGTTCTTTCAGTCATTACTATCTATTAGATATGTTGACACACACTTGACACTTAGTATCATCGAGGACAATCATTAGGCGTATGGGTTTTAACCACTCTGGTAACACCGTAGTCACTAGCACGCACTATGGTGGTCGTGTCCGATGGTCGCTACCCCCGCGGTATATCGATTGATGGAGTCACGAGGGTCGCTACCCCCGCGGTATGTCGGCTGATGATGTTCTAGACGGGTGTGTGAGTTATGAGGATTAGATCGAGTAGACTACCCTTGCCCATACGTTAAAAAGTTATCCTCATTGCATTCATATAGATTGTCTTGTACAGCGTACTTAATTATTTTCAAATTATATGCATGTTTACTGTATTCAAATTGGCTCGCTTTTCTGTATCTTGTTACGTCCCTCTGAGGACCTGGTCCTCTGCCAGGTGTATCTATTCTTGAGTATTTGCAGGAGCGTAGATCTGGATGGTTATATAAGTTTCGAGGATGTCTTCTCTTCGAGCCCGTGGTTGTTAGCTGGTATTCTTACATTGTGTTTATTGTGTTGTACTTTTCCATTTGAGTTGGTAGTGGATTTGTTTCCATCCAACTATTATCCTTAGATACTTACTTTGAGATCTAGTTTCATAGACACTGGTTATTTATTTATATTTGATTTTCGTGGATGAGATTTAGATTATACCCTGTGACTTGTGATATATTTTATACCACTTGTGGATTGATATTCATATTACAGCGTACGTATGGGATATGGTTTCCATATATTGGAGTTGCCATATCCATACGGCTGGCTTGCTTACGAGTTCCTTGTCCTACGTATTTTGGGACTATGGTGTGACAGATCACGCTTGAGAAGTAGACTACGATGAAGTCGAGATTCGACGAACCCAAGTACAAGGAACGGTCGAAGAAGGCAAAGGCGGCTAGGTCGAAGGCAAAAAAGTGGTGTGGTGGCTCGATTCCCATGACGAAACATTTTCGTCGTCTTGTATGTATTCTTTTGAATATATATTATTTTATGTAAGTAGGATAAGATATTTAATTTTAATAACAAATAATATATTTTTTAATAGGTACAGAGGGGTGAGGACGCCAATATGGTGACAGTCTTCCTGGCCACCCATCAGAACGACAAAAAGTTCATCGATGAGAAGGCCACACAGACCTATGTACATTTTACTACCCTGTATTAGTTTTAATATAACTTAAAAAATATGTAAATAGATATCTATATAGTTATTAATAAGTAACTTAGACGTTAGCAACCACTTTTCTAGGACGAGTATTTTAAATTACGTAAGCGGGCGACTGCTAGTGCACCTGCAGAGAAAAGGGCTGGTACTTCCTTGCTGCCCTCTACATCTCCGTCGGCGGACTAGCTCTGGATGACCGTCGTTGGTGGTATTCATAGGGGTACGTACTACAGTACGGAATCCTTCGGCGCCTAAGTTGTGACGCAGTCATCCAGACCCCCTTTGTCAGTGTGCATTCCTTGCAGCATTCGTAGACGTTGGTAGGAGCCCATGAGAGCGTTGACCATCAGATTGCTGACCTGCATGACGAGTTGCTACGGAGGAGTACGGAGCAGCCACAATCTGTGCCAGACGGATATTGCGACGATCACCGCATGTTTTGATTCCTCGCGCAAAGCCTTATGGAGCTCAGGACTCTGAGCCATACGACAGAGCACAGCCTTATGGAGCTCAGGACTATGGGCCAGACGACAGAACACAGCTTGACAACTCTGGCCGCGTCTACGGAGCGCAGATAGACTGAGCTGGAGGTGTCATATACGGCCATGAGTGACTCACTTGCGAGGATCCATGCAGCGCAGGATTTGTTGAGCCGGTCGATGGCGGAGAACACTTCAAGGGTGGTATCTTCCATGGATTCATACAATGCTCGACTAATAGCATTGGAGCAGATACGTCCTCCTGGTCCGTTGCCGTCGATACCGCCTCCATCACTGCCTCTGCCATCGACATCGGTGACGCTTTCACAAGAGCAGTATGAGGTCCTTTTATTCCAGATGTGTGACAGTGCTCCTCATCATCAATAGTAGTCCGTTTTTTGTTTTTATTTTAGTGTGTTTGTGTGTATTGATCCATTCTTGGATCTTTGATGTATTTATTTTATACTTTCTATTACATTCTGAGACGCATGTGACACTTATTTTAAATTTATTTATCTACTTCTTGGGACATACTTAGTGTAATGTAACTTTGTAGATTTTTTTTCTATGTGAGTTTAGTTTATTATTCATATTAACTGTATATCAATTTTTTTTGGAGTTGAGTGTTCCACCGAAGGGGACGGTGAACCCAAAAAATTTAACGGAGGGTTGCTCCGTGTCTATTTATATAAATTATGATTTTATAACTACATGTAGAGTTTTATTGGAAAATATTTTACAAACTGTATTCATTTTTTTTAATTTAGCGACATGTTGCGACATTCCGTAACGTACATTTACGTCGCTAAAAAGTATCGAAACTTTGCTACCTGATACCAAGGACGTCGCTAGTATGTCGCTAAACGTCGCTAACATGCTGACATGGCAAAACTTGCCATGTCAGCATTGTTGTATCAAAATGTCGCTCATAATGTCGCTAATGTAGCAACATTTTGTGACAAAATAGTACGTCGCCATATAGCGACGACACGTCATTAATCGTCGTATATTCTGTGACATCGTATCGTCGCAAATATATGTCGCTACAGCGACGACTAACGACATTTTTGTTGTCAGCGACCATAAAATACGCTATACCATAAAAACGTCGCTAATTACGTCGCTAAATTAGTTTAGCAACATTAGTTTACCTATTAGCGATATTTTTAGGCGCCGCTAATATGTGTTATTCTGGTAGTGCCACCTCTTAGGAGGAGGAGAATACTATTGAGCTAAACCCATATATATATATATATATATATATATATATATATATATATAAACAAAAAATCACAAATAAATCAAAAATTGAATAAACCCAATAAATCGAATCAAACCAAACCAAACCGAATCGGTTCGGTTTGGTTAGATTATGGGCCATTTTGATTCGGTATCGGTTTTTCTTATTCGATTTTTGGTCAAATTTTTTATAATTTTAACAGCTCAGAACAACAAAAGTGTTAGTCCCGTGGCTTAACTAAAGATGAAAGAACGTGTAATCGATATCAGAGGTTCACACAAAAGTTTTCACTCTGACTATTCTCGATATCCATGAAAAACTATATAATAATTCTGATTACAACTTGCTCTCAAGATTATAAAGAAATCAGAAAAAACAAACTCCACGTTCTTTCTTGCACTCGCAGTTGCAGACGGACAGAACAAAATTACAACTAGCAAAAGAGAAGTGAAAGGACAAGAAAGAAATCTTTTTACTGGGGTGATGAAGATTATCGTTGCTCAAAGTAAGATTTACCCTACACGATCTGCTCCCAAGAACCATCAAGTTTACTTAAAACTTCTGAAATGCTCGATGTTACCTTCTTGCTTGGACTCGCACAAACTTCATGGACTTTAATGACGGCTCCAACAACAACTCTCTTTCTCTCCTAATTTTCGAAGTAAGTCCTCAAATTGGGTTTGAAGAGAGTATTTATAGGCATATGAAGGAATTCCTAATCATAATCCTGGCCGTCCATCAATTATAAAAAGATTAGAATAAATTTAATTTATATCCCACAAGATTAATGTAAATCCTACATCACTACTAAATTTTGTCCAATTAGTGACGTCTTTAGCAACGTCAGAGTAAAACGTTGCCAATTTCTAAGAATTTAGCGACTCCATTTAAAAAACTCTTAAAACGTCGTTAGAGGCGACATTCAATGTCATCCAGCGACTATCATTATTCTTATGAAAATAGACATTGGTAATAGTCACTAAACGTCGCTAATATTTTAATTACAGCAACGTATTTAGCGACATTGTAACAATTACGTCGTAATATATTAAAAAATAACGACGTTTAACGACTCCTACTTTATTCATCGCTAAATTGTTTAATATAGGGTTTTGATTTTTTATTTCGTCCGTTCGTTTTTATTCGCAAAATTTTGAAACCTTGCACCCCCTCCAGCGCTCCGGCCCTCCTCTCCAACACCGTGCCCCCCCCGGTCCCCCCTCCGACTCCCCCCTCTTTGCTCCAGTGCCCCCTTCGACTCTCCTCCTTTGCTCTGGCTCTCTCCCCTCTGTGCTCCAGCTTCCCCCCCTCTATGCTCTGGCTCCCCCCTCTGTGCTCTGACTCTCCCTCCTCCATCGGCTCTCCGATCAGTCAACCCCCCTCCTCGGTCAGGTAAACCCTAACCCTAATTCTCATGACATCGATACAGACACTCACAGACATTTTGACACAAACACAGACATACACACCATAATTATTTTGACATTGGCACGGACACACTAACACTGACATGGAGAGAGAGAGAGAGAGAGAGAGAGAGAGAAGTGAATGGTGCCTTATAGCCTATTGGAAATAACACTGTCATGGACACACTGACACTAACACTGACACGGACAAACTATAATGGGAGGTGAAGGCCTACGGGTGATATGCTTGTGCTACAAATTAGGGTTTATGAAATTAAAAATCATTTATAGAGACTGATTGCTAGTTTTCTCCACACACGAACATATTCTTTAATACTTTCCGATATTTGGATTGGGGTTGGATATGATCATGGTTAACTTTCGGATATTTAGGTAATCATAAGTGTCAATTTTTAACTATGATATATGTTGTTTGATATAAATTTGGGTATTTATTTTAGTCAAGATATTGTGTTTGGGTATGGGTAGTACCTTGTATGTTTGTGTCAAGTGTATGAGAGTGTCCAAGTGAGAGGTGTGTATGTGTATATGTTTGAGTGAGGGATGAGTGAGCTAGTGAGGATTAATAATCTATATAGATAGATACATATATGAGGGTATATAAATATACAGTTTTTGTTATAAAATACACACTAACACAGACACGACACACACATACACAGACACGATACACACATACACTGACACATATACGATACGACACACTGTCACAAACACGCACGCACTGAGACAGATATGACACACTGTCACAGACACACATACACTGACAAAGATACGACGGATGTCAGGAATCTAATGATGCAATACTGAAAGTATTCAATGCGTCCGGAAAGCCTTCGAGGAAAATAAAGAAGAGATATTTGAATGATGATGAGCTAAGGGCTTCTCAGTTGTATATATTACTCAAT
The DNA here is from genome assembly GCA_036927795.1 of Iris macrosiphon. NCBI lineage: Eukaryota > Viridiplantae > Streptophyta > Magnoliopsida > Asparagales > Iridaceae > Iris > Iris macrosiphon. Next base: position 208,147 of record JAYESA010000256.1, read on the forward strand.
TACGACGAGGATGAAGTGGAGAAGCTAGAGGGGTAAGTAATTAATACGTCCACATTTATGTCATCTCAATGTACTAGTATAAGCTAATATTATGCTACTAATCAGTGGTTGCTTCATTATTTTTTAGCACATATAATGATGAGCTGAGGTCGGTTAGATCCTACATAACAGACGAAGAAGTAGAACAAGAAATGAGACGTCATTTTTCTTCTTGGTTGAGCGCATACGTAAGGAGCTCGGTAATTACTTTTTCGTATGCACTTGCGTAATAAATAACTTACTATCGCTAATTTGGTATTTAGGTCGATCGTCTAATAACACCAGAGACTGAATCTATTAGAACTCTAGCCAATGGACCAATTACTGCCGTTAAAATATGGCCAAGTTACTGTGTGAATGAGTTTAGGTTCAAGTCAACAAATGCTCAGCTTTCTGGATCTTGATTCCACTAAAAATATTTGTTTGTGTATCAAATCTTCGAACTACAAAAATGTCGATCCAGACAATGATTTCTTTGGCATCTTACGAGAGATTGTGGAGTTGACATATAATTATGGCACAGAACCTGCTAAGATCATGATATTCAAGTATGAATGGTTCGATCCGATTCAAGATCAAGGTTGGTAAATTGATAAGCATTGTCTTGTGGATATAAACTACATGCGTAGTTATCAAGACTACGAACCATTTGTCCATCAAGTCAGGCTCAGCTCGTGTACTTCATAACTTATCTAGGACGGAGGGATAACGAGGTCGGATTGGTGGGCAGTATGCAAGACTAAAGCTAGAAATACCTTTGACATTGACTAAATAGCTTATCAGGAGGACGAGCTACATCTTGTAACAAATATTGTAGATGTGGACTCAACGAAAGTTACTCATTATACGACTAATAATGTAAAAAAGGTAGAATTATCTGAAGAAGAAGACAAAGATGAAGATGAAGTAGATAAAAATGAAGATGAGGAGAAAGAGGAAGAGGAAGAGGAAGAGGAAGAGAAAGAGGAAGAGGAGGACGAAGAAGACGAACAAGATAAATTTTCTGAAGATGATTGAAAATAAAATAAATTCATTTGGACTTATGACTTGTATTATATTTTGACTGTAGAATATACTATCCATTTAGACTTATGATACCACTAGTTATTTACTATGCAATTCTATTAATGATGTGAGATATGCATAATATTTTGACTGTAGAATGTACTATATATTTGTTTATTTATTCTATCAATATATATTGTTATCAGGTATGACAGGACGACGCGGAGAGTTCGACAGGTCTCGAGGTAAACGGAGTGCTCCTCCAGTACTGCCTACTGTTGGTTCTGGATCCTCGTAGCCAAGTACTCCAGTATATCGATCAGTTACATCTCCAACCGTGACGACGTTACGTGAAAGCACTCCTGGAACGAGTAGTTCCAGGCCTGAGACTACTCTCTCGTCCAGCGTTCCTTCTGCTGACGGAACCATGGAGATAGATGAGCATATGGCGGAGGTTGAGCCGACGTCGTCCCAGCATCAGCGAGATCCTCTATGTGCACCTCCGGACGAGACGATGATGGAGATTTGGGCCGACGGTACAAAGTAAGTCAATTAGTTGGTTTAGCATCATATATATCGTGTATTTCTTTATTTATCATATATTCACTTTTTTGATAAAAATAATTATCTCTGTATAGATATCGTCCATCGTCGGTACAGAGATGCCTGGGCCACTTTCTGAGGTACAACTATGGTGGCCCTTGGATTAACTACTCTGATGCTCCGGAGGAGAGGAAGGCATTTTGGTTTGCGCACTTTAAGGTAAAAATATATTTGGTTTTATATCAATTATATAATTTATGCATATTATAAAACTTACTAAATTACTTCTTATAGCAAACGTATTTCTATCCACCGCATCAGGCCGAGTTGATCGAGCAGATATTTTCTGTCATTGTCGCCAAGCTGATCCGTGATGCTCTGGATGATTAAAAGGCTCATAATCGTGAAGAAAAATTGATCCAAGGTTGGATCACGCTTGAGCAGTGGACTGCGATGAGGGCTAGATTCGACGATCCAAGGTACAAGGAAAGGTGCACTTGCCTGAGGTTATCTGTGTCCGAATCGTGTCCTGAACACGTATCCTCGGCTAGGGCTAGGGTTCAGGGCTGTGTCCGCGTGTCCGGGGCTCTGGGGGACTGGCCGACGGTCGAGGCGACTCGGGGCGGTGGCTGCGGCTCTGCCGGAGGGGCTGGGCGGCGCCGAGGGGGTCGGCCGGCAGCTCGAGCAGCGGGGAGGGTTCCTGGAGGCCGGGGTCGGCTCCGCCTGGGGGAGGAGGAGAAAGGGGAAGGGGCGCTGGAGGTCACGACGGGGAGGAGGACGGCTGAGAGGGAGGTGGCGTGGGGGTCTCGGTCGTCGGAGGGGCTCGCCGGAGATCGGGGTAGTTAGGGTTAGGGTTCGAGTTTGGGGGAGGAAGAGGGCGGAGGAGGAGGATATATATAGGGGGCTGTGGGAGGGCTGGCCGGGGCGTCGTGGCCGAGGGATTCGGGGGGTGGCGTCGTGGGGAGGTTCTCCAGCCACGTCGCCGGAGAACGCGGCCGGATTCCGCGGGGTCGAACATGGGAGAGGGTGACAGGGGCGGGTGATGGAGCGGGTCGGGTCGGGCGACGGGCTCCGGGTGAGCGGACCCGCCCGACCCGCTAGGGGTTTGAGGCTGGGCCGGGCTAGCACTAAACCAGAATAAAATTAATAATAAAAACATTTAATTAATAAATAATTTAGAAAAATAGTTTTTAGGCTTTTAAAACTAGGTCCGATGCCCAATAAAATCCCAGAAAATTACCCTAAGTCCAGTTTTCTATTTTACACCATAAAATCATATTTTCATTTCATTTTAATGTTATTTATTGGAAATTAAAAATTATAAACTCATCACAGGTCCTATGTAAATTCCTGAAAAATGCACTTTAAATCCCAAAGTTGATTTTAAAAAAAATCTAAAAAAATTTAGGGTGTTTACAATCTACCCCCCTTAAGAGGATTGCGTCCTCGCAATCGAAGGGTAACTATAAAGGCAAGATTTACAGAATTAAAGAATGCTTAGGTTACCTGATTCTGCAAATAAGTGTGGATAACGCTGCCGCATAACATCTTCTCGCTCCCAGGTCGATTCGCCAGGAGAGTGTTGTTTCGAAGCTACTCGAACCAGCCTGATTGTCTGCCCACGCAGTGTCTTCTCGCTGGTGTCGAGTATACCCACTGGCTGCTCTTCGTATCTCAGGCTAGGTCCCACCGAGATCTCAGAATGATCAACTATATGACTTGGGTCCGTCACATATCTCCTCAATTGTGAGACGTGGAATACGTCATGCACTCCCTCTAAGGATGGAGGTAATGCGAGACGATAAGCCACCTCACCAATGCGCTCCAAGATATCAAATCGCCCAATGTACCTTGGGCTTAACTTGCCTCTACTGCCGAATCTGATAGTACCTCTAGTGGGCGAGATCCTCAAAAATACATGCTCTCCTTCCTTGAACTCCAGGGGTCGTCTGTGTGCATCGGCCCAATGCTTCTGTCTATCCTGGGCTGCACGGAGATGGTTCTGAATCTGTTTTACTTTCTCTACTGTCTCTGTTACCAACTATGGACCCAGTATTTGACGTTCGCCAACGTCGCTCCAGCATATTGGAGATCTGCACTTCCTTCCGTACAACGCCTCGAAAGGTGCCATCTGAATGCTTGCCTGATAGCTGTTGTTGTCGGAGAACTCTACTAAATGCAGATGATCTTCCCAAGATCCTCCGAAGTCCAGTATACAAGATCGTAGCATGTCTTCTAGGATCTGAATGGTGCGCTCTGACTGTCCGTCTGTCTGAGGATGATAGGCAGTACTGAACTTGAGCCTGGTGCCGAGACTCTCTTGCATGCTTCTCCAGAAATGAGACATAAATCTTGAGTCTCGATCTGATACGATACTAACCGGCACTCCATGTAATTTTACGATCTGACGCATATACACGTCGGCTAGTACTTCTGTGGATTGTCCGACTCTGAACGGCAAGAAGTGAGCCGACTTAGTGAGCCGATCCACGATGACCCATACTGCATCCTTACCACTAGGGCTTCTTGGAAATCCAGTGACGAAGTCCATGGTAATATACTCCCACTTCCATTCAGGGATGGGAAGTGGCTGCAACATACCTGCAGTCCTTTGGTGCTCGGCCTTCACCTGCTGGCAGACTAAGCATTTTGCCACAAAGCGGGCAATCTCCCTTTTCATTCCATGCCACCAGTAATATTGTCTCAAGTCCCGGTATATCTTGGTTCCTCCTGGATGAACCGAGTATATGGAGCTATGGGCTTCTGTCATCAATTCCTGCCTTAATTCTCCATTTGGAACACATAGGCGATTTTCGCACCTTAATGTTCCGTCCTCGTGGATGCGAAGTCCCGTCTGCAAGCCTGCTTCTGTTCTTTCTCTCAGCCTTCGGAATCTGGCATCATTAGGCAAAGCTTCCTTGATTCTCTCTACCAGCGATGACTTCACTTCAAGTTTAGCCAGCAAACCATTTTGTCCAGGTAGAACAACCTCTATCTGAAGATCTTGCAAGTCTTGTAATAGCTGAGGCTGCTCCGTTAAGAAATAAGCCGAGGGTTTTCTGCTGAGGGCGTCGGCTACAACATTTGCTTTCCCCGGGTGGTACTGCAGATCGATGTCAAAGTCCACCATCAACTCAAGCCAACGCCTTTGCCTCATGTTGAGCTCCTTCTGTGTATAAACATACTTCAAGCTCTTATGATCAGTGAATATCTCGACCTTTTCTCCATACAGATAATGTCTCCAGATCTTCAAGGCAAAAATTACTGCAGCTAGCTCCAGGTCGTGCGTCGGGTAGTTCTTTTCGTGGACCTTCAACTGCCTCGACGCATAAGCGATAACCTTGCCATGTTGTATCAAGACACAACCTAGTCCACTACCGGACGCATCACTGTAAACAACAAAACCCCCTGACCCTGAGGGAAGAGTCAAGACTGGTGCTGTTGTTAGACGCCTCTTCAATTCTTCAAAGGCATGCTGGCATTCTTCCGTCCATATGAACTCCTGATCCTTCCGTGTCAGCTTAGTCATCGGCTCTGCGATTCTTGAAAATTTTTCTACGAACCGCCGGTAATACCCAGCAAGTCCAAGAAAACTTCTCACTTCCGCAACAGAGGTAGGGGTAGGCCAGGTTTCTATAGCAGTGACTTTCTCTGGGTCCACAGACAGTCCTTCACCCGAGATAATATGCCCTAAGAATGGCACCTTGTCCATACAGAACTCACATTTGCTGAGCTTGGCATATAGCTTCTCCCTTCTCAAGGTTTCTAGCACAATCCGGAGGTGTTCCTCGTGCTCTTCGTGGTTCTTGGAGTAGATAAGGATATCATCAATGAATACCACCACAAACTTATCCAAGTACTGATGGAAGACCCCGTTCATCAAACTCATAAATACGGCGGGTGCGTTGGTTAAACCAAACGGCATAACTAGGAACTCATAATGCCCATACTTAGTTCTGAAGGCCGTCTTTGGGATATCTTCCTTCTTCCCCCTAATCTGGTGATAACCGGATCTAAGGTCAATCTTTGAGAATACCTTAGCACCACTCAACTGGTCAAACAAATCATCAATGCGTGGTAATGGGTATCGGTTCTTAATAGTTACAGCATTAAGGGCTCTGTAATCAATGCACAGTCGTACAGATCCGTCATTCTTGGGTACAAAAAGTATAGGTGCTCCCCATGGTGAAATACTGGGCCGGATAAATCCCTTCTCCAGAAGGTCGTCAACTTGTATTTTCAGCTCCACTAACTCCTTAGGTGCTAGCCGATATACCGATGAAGTGATAGGTTCGGCTCCTGGAGTTAGGTCTATTGTGAATTCTATCTCCCGATCAGGTGATAAACCTGGAAGATCGTCGGGAAACACATCCACAAATTCCGTTATGACTCTTGGGTAACTTGAATCTTCTTCTACGGTCAATACCCTAAGAGTTGGCTGGACCCCTTGTTCTACAGCTCCTCGTAGAAATTCAAACTCAGGAAGGCTAGGGGGTCTAAATATCACTTTTCCAAGCCGGCAATCCAGGGTCGCATGGTACTGACTTAACCAGTCCATACCAAGTACAACATCGTAATCAGGCATAGAAAAGATCAGAAATTGGGCTCGCATCTCTCGGCCACAGACTACTACCGAACATGATCTACAAGTATCACTAACCAGGATAATTCCACCTCCCGTTAGTATTCTCTTCATCTTCGAGAGAGGTGCGGTAGCTATTCTATGTGTGGCTACGAAGCTAGCAGCAATAAATGAATGCGAAGCTCCAGAATCAAATAATGCTACAGCAGGAATTGAAGCTACTAATATGGTACCTGCTATCACTTCGCCTGCAGTAGCTTCCTCAGTGACTGCTAGTGCATATGCCTGACCTCGTCCCTGAGCGGGACCCCTTTGCTGACGAGCTTGTTGGAACAATGCTGCCTGAGGTGGTAGAGGTGGCCTGGCTCCTCCAGGCCCTGTCTGTGTTGCTCCCCCAGCTGGAAGAGCTGCAGGTGGAGCTGGTCGATTCGGAACTCCCTCTCGACATTACGAACAGTCCTTTGAGAAGTGTTGTCCAGATCCGCAAACCAGGCAGAGTCCCAGCTTGCGTCGACATTCCTTTTCAATATGTCCTACCTTGCTGCAGTAGTGGCAAGTAGGCAGGTTCTTTGTTGCTGCTCTTGGAGGCGGGCTCTTCTGGGGCCGTTTAGCAGATTCCCCTGGTGATGACTTGGACAGTGCTGAGAAGAAGGGATATTTCAGGCTTGATTCCCTCCGAGTAACGTGCTCCAGCCGACGTGCTGCAGCTAGGACGTCGGTGTAGGAGGTGGGCGCGACCGATCTGATTAACTTCTGAAGCTCGAACCTGAGCCCATCAAAGAACTTCTCCGCCTTCTCCTCTTCGGTAGGAATTAGCGAAGGGGCGAAGTGGCTCAGGCGAATGAATTCGGCGTTATATTCCTCCACCGTCATGTTGCCCTGGATCAGGCGGTTGAATCTGTCTCGGAGTTCTGACCGAGCCACAGCAGGGATGTACATTTCCTGGAAGAGTCTGGAGAACTCCTCCCAGGTAACCTGATCATGTCCGAGCCTTCTTTCTTCGGACAGCCACCAATGATGCACGTTGTCCGTCAGTTGCATCTTGACGGCAGTCATCCATTTGTCCCTTGGTAGTTCGGCGGCCTCCAACTGATGCTGTGTGTTTGTAAGCCATTCATGCACTTCAGTTGGTCCTTCCTTGTCCGAGAAGGTACGGGGCTTGAGTTGACAGAAATTCGTAATAGATCCCGTCGTTGGCCGTCTATTTGGTGGATTTGCATGCTCCAATGCTGCGACCAGACTGTTCCTTAGGTTCTCGGCCTCTCGGCGTTGGGTCTCCTGTTGAATCTGTTGTTGTGCCTGCATCATGGCGTAGAACATCTGGAACATTTGCTGGCCGTCCATTGCCTGTCCTGGGGGAAAGACAGGCATCATTGGAGGGAACTGGGGAGGAGGCGGGATGTCATCACGCCTGAACCTGGAACTTGGCTGGCCAGTTTGATTGCTCTGAGAGGATTGTCCTCTAGTATCTGGCGTCGTTCCAGCCTCGCAGGTAAACCCTGCTTCAGTCGGTGTACCCAAGGGGGTCTCGTCACCATGTCTGGGATCCATTTCTCTGCATCAAAAGAAAACAATGAGAACGCACAGAGGAATCAAACAAGATGCAATTCAAGCAATTAAATTGAATTCGACATAGAGTTCAAAAACGATTCAATAAATGGATGAGATCCTATAAATTATCCTATCTTATTGCAGGCCTGTTCGGTCCCTAAGTTGAAACCGAACAATTTAGTTTGGACCTGCATGGGCCACCACAAAAACTATGTCACGCCCCAGTCCCAAAATGCTGAGGGACTGGAGATGCGTGGCAATGGCCAGCAGCACGCACCGATGGATAACCCAATTTAATGGAGCCATCAGGGCGTACTTAAGCTGTAAATAAGGTCTACTACACAAGTCACACTAATCTCATCCATAAAGATAAAGAAATAAACTGCATAATCAAATGGAAATAATGTAGCAACATCATCACAGCAAGTCAGTCGGAGAAATAATCCGACTTAAGTCTGAATAAACTGGCTCTATAGGCCAGGAACAAAAGATGTAAACATGAAATAAATACTGAGTACTGGAACAAGAACTCAGGAGAAGTCCTCGGCAGTCACCTCGTCTTCAGTGTTCGGTTCAGCTCCAGCAATAGCTTCAGCTCCTGTTCCGTATATCTCGGGATACTGCTCCTCAGCTAAACCTGGGGACATAATCCATTCCAGGTCCTCAGTGGACATAGCAAGGCACAAGATAAAAACAAGCCAACTGAATAAGCAGTGCAATAAATAAATGAACAGCAGGGTAAACTAAGTAACCATCTATGTGATATGCAAATGAGAGCAACACTAGTACTCAGGCTGAGACCGCTACAAGCTCTGTGTCGGGGAGCCGGTAGCAGTAATAACACGTAAGGGGTCTAGCTCTGCTGGAGAGTCTACAACCTCACAATAATAGTAGATATATATATAGAACAGCCTGTAGCCTGTGTGTCTCTCCCCATCCAATGTAATCACGCAAGCCATGACCATAACGTCTCATGTCCATGTCAGCGGGATTATAACTAATGCAACAAGTCATACTGTCTATAAATAAATAACTCTGTCAAGTCCTGTATCCTATTCAGAATCCCCACGAATAACTCAGGAAGATTCTATCCATGATAGTGTCAAGTGTCCTGGGTTGTAGGGTACTTGATAGGTCAAGTACAAAGTAAGGGGATCGTAAATCCAACTCTAAATGACGAACCCAATACCACGTAAGGTGTCAGTACCCGACTATGGTCGGGCACTAGGAACGTCGTACGTTTCCTAGGTTTAAGCAGTTTAAAATAGTTTATATGAATTTGCACAAAAATCCAGCAGAGTATTTTTACAGAAAATAAGAAAGTAATGACTGCAAGTTTGGCAAGGTGCACTTGTCTGAGGTTTGAATTCCACTTAGGTCCTGGTTTCGGAAATTTCCAGAGATGTCTCCGAAAGCTGAAACAAACAGTACCATCACGCTCATAAGGTGTCAAACAGCTAGGAACGCCTGTCCTTGGGTCCAATTTGGAGACAAGGGCAGAAACGGCAATTTTGGCACAAAACGGGGTCCACCGTTGGGCCCGCTTTGCACCGAAAAATGTGTCAGGGTCAATGGTCTCCAAATTCACCAAACTTAGTGTCAACAGGTCAGGAACGCTGATACAAACCCAACGAAACTTTCAGATTTGAATTCCGATGAGCCGATCACGAAATCGCCCGTCGAGCGGGACCTGTGGGGCCCACGACACGCGATTTCGTCAACGTTCTCAGAATCAAACCAAACTTGATCCACAGGACCAGCGTATCGCTACGAGTCCGATGGCGCAAGTTTCGTCTCGATCTGACGTGTGTGCACGAAGTTAGGGTGAAATGCAGAAAAGGTGGATACGGAGCGATGTCCGCGGATACGCGTTGATTCCGGTGTGCACGCACACCCGAATCAGCTTCCGCGAAATCCCACACGTCCGTATCGACGAGGCGCACGTATCTGTGAAGACCGCACGTGACCAAGTCATCCCGTTTGGCGGGGCGCACTCAGTTCCGGGGTGAAACAGGGTCTGGTTTTTCCTGTTTTTGGATCGCGGTGTGCGATCACCACAGAACGCGATGCCCCGAGCGGTTTGTCCGGGCACCGAGAGGGTCATACAGGATTCGCGTAGAAATTTACAGAATCGAAAACGAAGATCCGAGTTGCAAGATACGAGTACCTGAAGGGGACCCGAGAAACCGGGGTTTTCTGTGTCCGAATCGTGTCCTGGACACATGTCCTCGGCTAGGGCTAGGGTTCAGGGCTGTGTCCGCGTGTCCGGGGCTCTGGGGGACTGGCCGACGGTCGAGGCGACTCGGGGCGGTGGCTGCGGCTCTGCCAGAGGGGCTGGGCGGCGCCGAGGGGGTCGGCCGACAGCTCGAGCAGCGGGGAGGGTTCCTGGAGGCCGGGGTCGGCTCCGCCTGGGGGAGGAGGAGGAAGGGGAAGGGGCGCTGGAGGTCACGGCGGGGAGGAGGACGGCTGAGAGGGAGGTGGCGTGGGGGTCTCGGTCGTCGGAGGGGCTCGCCGGAGATCGGGGTAGTTAGGGTTAGGGTTCGAGTTTGGGGGAGGAAGAGGGCGGAGGAGGAGGATATATATAGGGGGCTGTGGGAGGGCTGGCCGGGGCGTCGTGGCCGAGGGATCCGGGGGGTGGCGTCGTGGGGAGGTTCTCCGGCCACGTCGCCAGAGAACGCGGCCGGATTCCGCGGGGTCGAACGTGGGAGAGGGTGACAGGGGCGGGTGATGGAGCGGGTCGGGTCGGGCGGCGGGCTCCGGGTGAGCGGACCCGCCCGACCCGCTAGGGGTTTGAGGCTGGGCCGGGCTAGCACTAATGGGCTCGGCCCACTGGGCCGGGCCGGGCCCCTAAACCAGAATAAAATTAATAATAAAAACATTTAATTAATAAATAATTTAGAAAAATAGTTTTTAGGCTTTTAAAAATAGGTCCGATGCCCAATAAAATTCCAAAATATTATCCTAAGTCCGGTTTTCTATTTTACACCATAAAATCAAATTTTTATTTCATTTTAATGTTATTTATTGGAAATTAAAAATTACAAACTCATCACAGGTCCTATGTAAATTCCTGAAAAATGCACTTTAAATCCCAAAGTTGATTTTAAAAAAAATCTGAAAAAATTTAGGGTGTTTACAATACACAAAAACCATGTCACGCCCCAGTCCTAAAATGCCGAGGGACTGGAGATGCGTGGCAATGGCCAGCAGCACGCACCGATGGATAACCCAATTTAATGGAGCCATCAGGGCGTACTTAAGCTGTAAATAAGGTCTACTACACAAGTCACACTAATCTCATCCATAAAGATAAAGAAATAAACTGCATAATCAAATGGAAATAATGTAGCAACATCATCACAGCAAGTCAGTCGGAGAAACAATCCGACTTAAGTCTGAATAAACTGGCTCTATAGGCCAGGAACAAAAGATGTAAACATGAAATAAATACTGAGTACTGGAACAAGCACTCAGGAGAAGTCCTCGGCAGTCACCTCGTCTTCAGTGTTCGGTTCAGCTCCAGCAATAGCTTCAGCTCCTGTCCCGTATATCTCAGGATACTGCTCCTCAGCTAAACCTGGGGACATAATCCATTCCAGGTCCTCAGTGGACATAGCAAGGCACAAGATAAAAATACGCCAACTGAATAAGCAGTGCAATAAATAAATGAACAACAGGGTAAACTAAGTAACTAACCATCTATGTGATATGCAAATGAGAGCAACACTAGTACTCAGGCTGAGACCGCTACAAGCTCTGTGTCGGGGAGCCGGTAGCAGTAATAACACGTAAGGGGTCTAGCTCTGCTGGAGAGTCTACAACCTCACAATAATAGTAGATATATATATAGAACAGCCTGTAGCCTGTGTGTCTCTCCCCACCCAATGTAATCACGCAAGCCATGACCATAACGTCTCATGTCCATGTTAGCGGGATTATAACTAATGCAACAAGTCATACTGTCTATAAATAAATAACTCTGTCAAGTCCTGTATCCTATTCAGAATCCCCACGAATAACTCAGGAAGATTCTGTCCATGATAGTGTCAAGTGTCCTGGGTTGTAGGGTACTTGATAGGTCAAGTACAAAGTAAGAGGATCGTAAATCTATTTCTAAATGACGAACCCAACACCGCGTACGGTGTCAGTACCCGACTATGAACGGGCACTAGGTACGTCGTACGTTTCCTAGGTTTAAGCAGTTTAAATCAGTTTATAAGAATTTGCATAAGAAATTCAGCAGAGTATTTTTACAGAAAATAAGAAAATAATGACTGTAAGTTTGGCAAGGTGCACTTGCCTGAGGTTTGAATTCCACTTAGGTCCTAGTTTCGGAAATTTCCAGAGATGTCTCCGAAAGCTGAAATAAACAGTACCATCACGCTCAGAAGGTTTCAAACAGCTAGGAACGCCTGTCCTTGGATCCAATTTGGAGACAAGGGCAAAACGGCAATTTTGGCCCAAAACGGGGTCCACCGGTGGGCCCGCTTAGCACCGAAAAATGTGTCAGGGTCAATGGTCTCCAAATTCACCAAACTTAGTGTCAACAGGTCAGGAACGCTGATACGAACCCAACGGAACTTTCAGATTTGAATTCCGTTGAGCCGATCACGAAATCGCCCGTCGAGCGGGGCCTGTGGGGCCCACGACACGCGATTTCGTCAACGTTCTCAGAATCGAACCAAACTTGACCCACATGACCAGCGTATCGCTATGAGTCCGATGGCGCAAGTTTCGTATCGATCTGACATGTGTGCACAAAGTTAGGGTGAAATACAGAAAAGGCGGATACGGAGCGATGTCCGCGGATACGCGTTGATTCCGGTGTGCACGCACACCCGAATCAGCTTCCGCGAAATCCCACACGTCCGTATCGACGAGACGCACGTATCTGTGAAGACCGCACGCGACCAAGTCATCCCGTTTGGCGGGGCGCACTCAGTTCCGGGGTAAAACAGGGTCTGATTTTTCCTGTTTTTGGATCACGGTGTGCGATCACCACAGGACGCGATGCCCCGAGCGGTTTGTCCGGGCACCGAGAGGGTCATACAGGCTTCGCGTAGAAATTTACAGAATCGAAAACGGAGATCCGAGTTGCAAGATACGAGTACCTGAAGGGGACCCGAGAAACCGGGGTTTTCTGTGTCCGAATCGTGTCCTGGACACGTGTCCTCGGCTAGGGCTAGGGTTCAGGGCTGTGTCCGCGTGTCCGGGGCTCTGGGGGACTGGCCGACGGTCGAGGCGACTCGGGGCGGTGGCTGCGGCTCTGCCGGAGGGGCTGGGCGGCGCCGAGGGGGTCGGCCGGCAGCTCGAGCAGCAGGGGGGTTTCTGGAGGCCGAGGTCGGCTCCGCCTCGGGGAGGAGGAAGAAGAGGAAGGGGAAGGGCGCTGGAGGTCACGGCGGGGAGGAGGACGGCTGAGAGGGAGGTGGATGGGGGTCTCGGGTCGTCGGAGTAGGGTTCCGACGCGGCGGAGCTAGGGCACGGTGTGGGGAAGATGAGGGAAGAGGGAAGAGGGAAGAGGAGTAGGGGCTTTATAGGGAGTTGGCTCGAGAGGGAAGGCCGAGGTCGGGGGAGGGTCGTGGGCGAGGGGTCCGGAGGGGGTGGCGTCGTGGGGAGGTTCTCCGGCCACGTCGCCGGAGAACGCGGCCGGATTCTGCGGGGTCGAACGTGGGAGAGGGTGAGGGGACGATGCGGGTCCGGGTCGGGTTCGGGTGAGTGGACCCGCCCGACCCGCTAAGCTGGTTAGGCGGGCTGGGTTCAATAGGTGCTGACGGGCTCGGCCCACTGGGCCGGGCCGGGCCCAAAAACAATATAAAACATAATAATAATAATAATAATAATAATAATAACAGAATAATTAATTTAATTTTTAGAAAATAGTTTTTAGGCTTTTAAAATAGGTCCGATGCCCAATAAAATCTCAGAAAATTACCCTAAGTTCGGTTTTCTATTTTACACCATAAAATCATATTTTCCTTTCATTTTAATGTTATTTATTGGCAATTAAAAATTACAAACTCACTACAGGGCCAATGTAAATTGCATGTAAATTCCAAAAATTAATTTTTAGAATATCAGAAAATTTTAGGGGGTTTACAATCTACCCCCCTTAAGAGGATTGCGTCCTCGCAATCGAAGGATAAACTATAAAGGCACGATTCTACAGAATTTAAAGAATGCTTAGGTTCTACCTGATTCTGCAAATAAATGTGGATAACGCTGCCGCATAATATCTTCTCGCTCCCAGGTCGATTCGCCAGGAGAGTGCTGCTTCCAAGCTACTCGAACCAGCCTGATTGTCTGCCCACGCAGTGTCTTCTCGCTGGTGTCGAGTATACCCACTGGCTGCTCTTCGTATCTCAGGCTAGGTCCCACTGAAATCTCAGAATGATCAACTATATGGCTTGGGTCCGTCACATACCTCCTCAGCTGTGAGACGTGGAATACATCATGCACTCCCTCTAAGGATGGAGGTAATGCAAGACGGTAAGCCACCTCACCAATGCGCTCCAAGATATCAAATGGCCCAATGTACCTTGGGCTTAACTTGCCTCTGCTGCCGAATCTGATAGTACCTCTAGTGGGCGAGATCCTTAAAAATACATGCTCTCCTTCCTTGAACTCCAGGGGTCGTCTGTGTGCATCGGCCCAGTGCTTCTGTCTATCCTGGGCTGCACGGAGATGGTTCTGAATCTGTTTTACTTTCTCTACTGTCTCTGTTACCAACTCTGGACCCAGTATTTGACGTTCGCCAACGTCGCTCCAGCATATTGGAGATCTGCACTTCCTTCCGTACAACGCCTCGAAGGGTGCCATCTGAATGCTTGCCTGATAGCTGTTGTTGTAGGAGAACTCCACTAAGTGCAGGTGATCTTCCCAAGATCCTCCGAAGTCCAGTATACAAGATCGCAGCATATCTTCTAGGATCTGAATTGTGCGCTCTGACTGTCCGTCTGTCTGAGGATGATAGGCAGTACTGAACTTGAGCCTGGTGCCGAGACTCTCTTGCATGCTTCTCCAGAAGTGAGACGTGAATCTTGAGTCTCGATCTGATACGATACTAACCGGCACTCCATGTAATTTTACGATCTGACGCATATACATGTCGGCTAGTACTTCTGTGGATTGTCCGACTCTGAACGGCAAGAAGTGAGCCGACTTAGTGAGCCGATCCACGATGACCCATTCTGCATCCTTACCACTAGGGCTTCTTGGAAACCCAGTGACAAAGTCCATGGTAATATGCTCCCACTTCCATTCAGGGATGGGAAGTGGTTGCAACATACCTGCAGTCCTTTGGTGCTCGGCCTTCACCTGCTGGCAGACTAAGCATTTTGCCACAAAGCGGGCTATCTCCCTTTTTATTCCATGCCACCAGTAATATTGTCTCAAGTCCCGGTACATCTTGGTCCTCCTGGATGAACCGAGTATATGGAGCTATGGACTTCTGTCATCAACTCCTGCCTTAATTCTCTATTTGGAACACATAGGCGATTTCCGCACCTTAATGTTCCGTCCTCGTGGATGCGAAGTCCCGTCTGCAAGCCTGCTTCTGTTCTCTCTTTCAGCCTTCGGAATCTGGCATCATTAGGCAAAGCTTCCTTGATTCTCTCCACCAGCGATGACTTCACTTCAAGGTTAGCCAGCAAACCATTTTGTCCAGGTAGAACAACCTCTATCTGAAGATCTTGCAAGTCTTGTAATAGCTGAGGCTGCTCCGTTAAGAAATAAGCCGAGGGTTTTCTGTTGAGGGCGTCGGCTACAACATTTGCTTTCCCCGGGTGGTACTGCAGATCGATGTCAAAGTCCACCATCAACTCAAGCCAACGCCGTTGCCTCATGTTGAGCTCCTTCTGTGTATAAACATACTTCAAGCTCTTATGATCAGTGAATATCTCGATATTTTCTCCATACAGATAATATCTCCAGATATTCAATGCAAAAATCACTGCAGCTAGCTCCAGGTCGTGTGTTGGGTAGTTCTTCTCGTGGACCTTCAGCTGCCTCGATGCATAAGCGATAATCTTGCCATGTTGCATCAAGACACAACCTAGTCCACTACCGGACGCATCACTATATACAACAAAACCTTCTGACCCTGAGGGAAGAGTCAAGACTGGTGCTGTTGTTAGACGCCTCTTTAATTCTTTAAAGGCATTCTGGCATTCTTTCGTCCATATGAACTCCTGATCCTTCCGTGTCAGCTTAGTCATCGGCTCTGCGATCCTTGAAAAATTTTCTACGAACCGCCGGTAATACCCAGCAAGTCCAAGAAAACTTCTCACTTCCGCAACAGAGGTAGGGGTAGGCCAGGTTTCTATAGCAGTGACTTTTTCTGGGTCCACAGATAGTCCTTCACCCGAGATAATATGCCCTAAGAATGGTACCTTGTCCATACAGAACTCACATTTGCTGAGTTTGGCATATAGCTTCTCCCTTCTCAAGGTTTCTAGCACAATTCTAAGGTATTCCTCATGCTCTTCGTGGTTCTTAGAGTAGATTAGGATATCATCAATGAATACCACTACGAACTTATCCAAGTACTGATGGAAGACCCCGTTCATCAAACTCATAAATACGGCGGGTGCGTTGGTTAAACCAAACGGCATAACTAGGAACTCATAATGCCCATACTTAGTTCTGAAGGCCGTCTTTGGGATATCTTCCTTCTTCACCCTAATCTGGTGATAACCGGATCTAAGGTCAATCTTTGAGAATACCTTAGCACCACTCAATTGGTCAAATAAATCATCAATGCGTGGTAGTGGGTACCGGTTCTTAATAGTTACAGCATTAAGGGCTCTGTAATCAATGCACAGCCGTACAGATCCATCCTTCTTGGGTACAAAAAGTATAGGTGCTCCCCATGGTGAAACACTGGGCCGGATAAATCCTTTCTCCAGAAGGTCGTCAACTTGTGTTTTCAGCTCCACTAACTCCTTAGGTGCTAGCCGATATACCGATGAAGTGATAGGTTCGGCTCCTGAAGTTAGGTCTATTGTGAATTCTATCTCCCGATCAGGTGGTAAACCCGGAAGGTCGTCGGGGAATACATCCACAAATTCCGTTATGACTCTTGGGTAACTTGAATCTTCTTCTACAGTCAATATCCTAAGAGTTGGCTGGACCCCTTGTTCTACAGCTCCTCGTAGAAATTCAAACTCAGGAAGGCTAGGGGGTCTAAATATCACTTTTCCAAGCCGGCAATCCAGTGTCGCATGGTACTGACTTAACCAGTCCATACCAAGTACAACATCGTAATCAGGCATAGAAAAGATCAGGAATTGGGCTCGCATCTCTCGGCCACAGACTACTACCGAACATGATCTACAAGTATCACTAATCGGGATAATTCCACCTCCCGTTAGTATTCTCTTCATCTTCGAGAGAGGTGCGGTAGCTATTCTATGTGTGGCTACGAAGCTAGCAGCAATAAATGAATGCGAAGCTCCAGAATCAAATAATGCTACAGCAGAAATTGAAGCTACTAATATGATACCTGCTATCACTTCGCCTGCAGTAGCTTCCTCAGTGACTGCTAGTGCATATGCCTGACCTCGTCCCTGAGCGGGACCCCTTTGCTGACGAGCTTGTTGGAACAATGCTGCCTGAGGTGGTAGAGGTGGCCTGGCTCCTCCAGGCCCTGTCTGTGTTGCTCCCCCAGCTGGAAGAGCTGCAGGTGGAGCTGGTCGATTCGGAACTCCCTCTCGACGTTCCGAGCAGTCCTTGGAGAAGTGTTGTCCAGATCCGCAAACCAGGCAGAGCCCCAGCTTGCGTCTACATTCCTTTTCAATATGTCCTACCTTGCTGTAGTAGTGGCAAGTAGGCAGGTTCTTAGTTGCTGCTCTTGGAGGCGGGCTCTTCTGGGGCCGTTTAGCAGATTCCCCTGGTGATGACTTCGACGGTGCTGAGGAGAAGGGACATTTCAGGCTTGATTCCCTCCGAGTAACGCGCTCCAGCCGACGTCCTGCAGCTAGGACGTCGGTGTAGGAGGTGGGCGCGACCGATCCGATTAACTTCTGAAGCTCGAACCTGAGCCCATCAAAGAACTTCTCCGCCTTCTCCTCTTCGGTAGGAATTAGCGAAGGGGCGAAGCGGCTCAGGCGAATGAATTTGGCGTTATATTCCTCCACCGTCATGTTGCCCTGGATCAGGTGGTTGAATCTGTCTCGGAGTTCTGACCGAGCCACAGCAGGGATGTACATTTCCTGGAATAGTCTGGAGAACTCCTCCCAGGTAACCTGATCATGTCCGAGCCTTCTTTCTTCGGACAGCCACCAATGATGCGTATTGTCCGTCAGTTGCATCCTGACGGCAGTCATCCATTTGTCCCTTGGTAGTTGGGCGGCCTCCAACTGATGCTGTGTGTTTGTAAGCCATTCATGCACTTCAGTTGGTCCTTCCTTGCCCGAGAAGGTACGGGACTTGAGTTGACGGAAATCCGTAATAGATCCCGTCGTTGGCCGCCTATTTGGTGGATTTGCATGCTCCAATGCTGCGACCTGGCTGTTCCTTAGGTTCTCGGCCTCTCGGCGTTGGGTCTCCTGTTGAATCTGTTGTTGTGCCTGCATCATGGCGTAGAACATCTGGAACATTTGCTGGCCGTCCATTGCCTGTCCTGGGGGAAAGACATGCATCGTTGGAGGGAACTGGGGAGGAGGCGGGATGTCATCACGCCTGAACCTGGAACTTGGCTGGCCAGTTTGATTGCTCTGAGAGGATTGTCCTCTAGTATCTGGCGTCGTTCCAGCCTCGCAGGTAAACCCTGCTTCAGTCGGTGTACCCAAGGGGCTCTCGTCACCATGTTTGGGATCCATTTCTCTGCATCAAAAGAAAACAATGAGAACGCACAAAGGAATCAAAACAGGATGCAATTCAAGCAATTAAATTGAATTCGACATAGAGTTCAAAAATGATTCAATAAATGGATGAGATCCTATAAATTATCCTATCTTATTGCAGGCCTGTTCGGTCCCTAAGTTGAAATTGAACAATTTAGTTTCGACCTGCATGGGCCACCACAAAAACCATGTCACGCCCCAGTCCCAAAATGCTGAGGGACTGGAGATGCGTGGCAATGACCAGCAGCACGCACCGATGGATAACCCAATTTAATGGAGCCATCAGGGCGTACTTAAGCTGTAAATAAGGTCTACTACACAAGTCATACTAATCTCATCCATAAAGATAAAGAAATAAACTGCATAATCAAATGGAAATAATGTAGCAACATCATCACAGCAAGTCAGTCGGAGAAACAATCCGACTTAAGTCTGAATAAACTGGCTCTATAGGCCAGGAACAAAAGATGTAAACATGAAATAAATACTGAGTACTGGAACAAGCACTCAGGAGAAGTCCTCGGCAGTCACCTCGTCTTCAGTGTTCGGTTCAGCTCCAGCAATAGCTTCAGCTCCTGTCCCGTATATCTCGGGATACTGCTCCTCAGCTAAACCTGGGGACATAATCCATTCCAGGTCCTCAGTGGACATAGCAAGGCACAAGATAAAAACAAGCCAACTGAATAAGCAGTACAATAAATAAATGAACAGCAGGGTAAACTAAGTAACTAACCATCTATGTGATATGCAAATGAGAGCAACACTAGTACTCAGGCTGAGACCGCTACAAGCTCTGTGTCGGGGAGCCGGTAGCATTAATAACACGTAAGGGGTCTAGCTCTGCTGGAGAGTCTACAACCTCACAATAATAGTAGATATATATATAGAACAGCCTGTAGCATGTGTGTCTCTCCCCATCCAATGTAATCACGCAAGCCATGACCATAACGTCTTATGTCCATGTTAGCGGGATTATAACTAATGCAACAAGTCATACTGTCTATAAATAAATAACTCTGTCAAGTCCTGTATCCTATTCAGAATCCCCACGAATAACTCAGGAAGATTCTGTCCATGATAGTGTCAAGTGTCCTGGGTTGTAGGGTACTTGATAGGTCAAGTACAAAGTAAGGGGATCGTAAATCCATCTCTAAATGACGAACCCAACATCGCGTACGGTGTCAGTACCCGACTATGAACGGGCACTAGGTACGTCGTACGTTTCCTAGGTTTAAGCAGTTTAAATCAGTTTATAAGAATTTGCACAAAAAATCCAGCAGAGTCTTTTTATCAGAAAATATGAAAATAATGACTGCAAGATTGGCAAGGTGCACTTGCCTGAGGTTTGAATTCCACTTAGGTCCTGGTTTCGGAAATTTCTAGAGATGTCTCCGAAAGCTGAAATAAACAGTACCATCACGCTCAGAAGG
This sequence comes from Iris macrosiphon, assembly GCA_036927795.1. NCBI lineage: Eukaryota > Viridiplantae > Streptophyta > Magnoliopsida > Asparagales > Iridaceae > Iris > Iris macrosiphon. The sequence goes on from JAYESA010000256.1 coordinate 228,138, forward strand.
TGTCAAACTGCTAAGAACGCCTGTCCTTGGGTCCAATTTGGAGACAAGGGCAGAAACGACAATTTCGGCCCAAAACGGGGTCCACCGGTGGGCCCGCTTTGCACCGAAAAACGTGTCAGGGTCAATGGTCTCCAAATTCACCAAACTTAGTTTCAACAGGTCAGGAACGCTGATACAAACCCAACGGAACTTTCAGATTTGAATTCCGATGAGCCGATCACGAAATCGCCCATCGAGCGGGGCCTGTGGGGCCCACGACACGCGATTTCGTCAACGTTCTCAGAATCGAACCAAACTTGACCCACAGGACCAGCGTATCGCTACGAGTCCGATGACGTAAGTTTTGTCTCGATCTGACGTGTGTGCACGAAATTAGGGTGAAATGCAGAAAAGGCGGATACGGAGCGATGTCCGCGGATACGCGTTGATTCCGGTGTGCACGCACACCCGAATCAGCTTCCGCGAAATCCCACACGTCCGTATCGACGAGGCGCACGTATCTGTGAAGACCGCACGCGACCAAGTCGTCCCGTTTGACGGGGAGCACTCAGTTCTGGGGTAAAACAGGGTCTAGTTTTTCCTGTTTTTGGATCGCGGTGTGCGATCACCACAGGACGCGATGCCCCGAGCGGTTTGTCCGGGCACCGAGAGGGTCATACAGGCTTCGCGTAGAAATTTACAGAATCGAAAACGGAGATCCGAGTTGCAAGATACGAGTACCTGAAGGGGACCCGAGAAACCGGGGTTTTCTGTGTCCGAATCGTGTCCTGGACACGTGTCCTCGGCTAGGGCTAGGGTTCAGGGCTGTGTCCGCGTGTCCGGGGCTCTGGGGGACTGGCCGACGGTCGAGGCGACTCGGGGCGGTGGCTGCGGCTCTGCCGGAGGGGCTGGGCGGCGCCGAGGGGGTCGGCCGGCAGCTCGAGCAGCGGGGGGGTTTCTGGAGGCCGGGGTCGGCTCCGCCTGGGGGAGGAGGAAGAAGAGGAAGGGGAAGGGCGCTGGAGGTCACGGCGGGGAGGAGGACGGCTGAGAAGGAGGTGGATGGGGGTCTCGGGTCATCGGAGTAGGGTTCCGACGCGGCGGAGCTAGGGCACGGTGTGGGGAAGATGAGGGAAGAGGGAAGAGGGAAGAGGAGTAGGGGCTTTATAGGGAGTTGGCTCGAGAGGGAAGGCCGAGGTCGGGGGAGGGTCGTGGGCGAGGGGTCCGGAGCGGGTGGCGTCGTGGGGAGGTTCTCCGGCCACGTCGTCGGAGAACGCGGCCGGATTCTGCGGGGTCGAACGTGGGAGAGGGTGAGGGGACGATGCGGGTCCGGGTCGGGTTCGGGTGAGTGGACCCGCCCGACCCGCTAAGCTGGTTAGGCGGGCTGGGTTCAATAGGTGCTGACGGGCTCGGCCCACTGGGCCCGGCCGGGCACAAAAACAATATAAAACATAATAATAATAATAATAATAATAATAATAATAATAATAATAATAATAATAACAGAATAATTAATTTAATTTTTAGAAAATAGTTTTTAGGCTTTTAAAATAGGTTCGATGCCCAATAAAATCTCAGAAAATTACCCTAAGTCCAGTTTTCTATTTTACACCATAAAATCATATTTTCCTTTCATTTTAATATTATTTATTGGCAATTAAAAAATTACAAACTCACTACAGGGCCTATGTAAATTGCATGTAAATTCCAAAAATTGATTTTTAGAATATCAGAAAATTTTAGGGGGTTTACAATCTACCCCCCTTAAGAGGATTGCGTCCTCGCAATCGAAGGATAAACTATAAAGGCACGATTCTACAGAATTTAAAGAATGCTTAGGTTCTACCTGATTCTGCAAATAAATGTGGATAACACTGCCGCATAATATCTTCTCGCTCCCAGGTCGATTCGCCAGGAGAGTGCTGCTTCCAAGCTACTCGAACCAGCCTGATTGTCTGCCCACGCAGTGTCTTCTCGCTGGTGTCGAGTATACCCACTGGCTGCTCTTCGTATCTCAGGCTAGGTCCCACTAAAATCTCAGAATGATCAACTATATGGCTTGGGTCCATCACATACCTCCTCAGCTGTGAGACGTGGAATACATCATGCACTCCCTCTAAGGATGGAGGTAATGCAAGACGGTAAGCCACCTCACCAATGCGCTCCAAGATATCAAATGGCCCAATGTACCTTGGGCTTAACTTGCCTCTGCTGCCGAATCTGATAGTACCTCTAGTGGGCGAGATCCTCAAAAATACATGCTCTCCTTCCTTGAACTCCAGGGGTCGTCTGTGTGCATCGGCCCAGTGCTTCTGTCTATCCTGGGCTGCACGGAGATGGTTCTGAATCTGTTTTACTTTCTCTACTGTCTCTGTTACCAACTCTGGATCCAGTATTTGACGTTCGCCAACGTCGCTCCAGCATATTGGAGATCTGCACTTCCTTCCGTACAACGCCTCGAAGGGTGCCATCTGAATGCTTGCCTGATAGCTGTTGTTGTAGGAGAACTCCACTAAGTGCAGGTGATCTTCCCAAGATCCTCCGAAGTCCAGTATACAAGATCGCAGCATGTCTTCTAGGATCTGAATTGTGCGCTCTGACTGTCCGTCTGTCTGAGGATGATAGGCAGTACTGAACTTGAGCCTGGTGCCGAGACTCTCTTGCATGCTTCTCCAGAAGTGAGACGTGAATCTTGAGTCTCGATCTGATACAATACTAACTGGCACTCCATGTAATTTTATGATCTGACGCATATACATGTCGGCTAGTACTTCTGTGGATTGTCCGACTCTGAACGACAAGAAGTGAGCCGACTTAGTGAGCCGATCCACGATGACCCATACTGCATCCTTACCACTAGGGCTTCTTGGAAACCCAGTGACAAAGTCCATGGTAATATGCTCCCACTTCCATTCAGGGATGGGAAGTGGCTGCAACATACCTGCAGTCCTTTGGTGCTCGGCCTTCACCTGCTGGCAGACTAAGCATTTTGCCACAAAGCGGGCTATCTCCCTTTTCATTCCATGCCACCAGTAATATTGTCTCAAGTCCCGGTACATCTTGGTTCCTCCTGGATGAACCGAGTATATGGAGCTATGGGCTTCTGTCATCAACTCCTGCCTTAATTCTCCATTTGGAACACATAGGCGATTTTCGCACCTTAATGTTCCGTCCTCGTGGATGCGAAGTCCCGTCTGCAAGCCTGCTTCTGTTCTCTCTTTCAGCCTTCGAAATCTGGCATCATTAGGCAAAGCTTCCTTGATTCTCTCCACCAGCGATGACTTCACTTCAAGGTTAGCCAGCAAACCATTTTGTCCAGGTAGAACAACCTCTATCTGAAGATCTTGCAAGTCTTGTAATAGCTGAGGCTGCTCCGTTAAGAAATAAGCCGAGGGTTTTCTGCTGAGGGCGTCGGCTACAACATTTGCTTTCCCCGGGTGGTACTGCAGATCGATGTCAAAGTCCACCATCAACTCAAGCCAACGCCGTTGCCTCATGTTGAGCTCCTTCTGTGTATAAACATACTTCAAGCTCTTATGATCAGTGAATATCTCGACCTTTTCTCCATACAGATAATGTCTCCAGATCTTCAAGGCAAAAATCACTGCAGCTAGCTCCAGGTCGTGTGTTGGGTAGTTCTTCTCGTGGACCTTCAGCTGCCTCGATGCATAAGCGATAACCTGGCCATGTTGCATCAAGACACAACCTAGTCCACTACCGGACGCATCACTATATACAACAAAACCTCCTGACCCTGAGGGAAGAGTCAAGACTGGTGCTGTTGTTAGACGCCTCTTTAATTCTTTAAAGGCATTCTGGCATTCTTTCGTCCATATGAACTCCTGATCCTTCCGTGTCAGCTTAGTCATCGGCTCTGCGATCCTTGAAAAATTTTCTACGAACCGCCGGTAATACCCAGCAAGTCCAAGAAAACTTCTCACTTCCGCAACAGAGGTAGGGGTAGGCCAGGTTTCTATAGCAGTGACTTTTTCTGGGTCCACAGACAGTCCTTCACCCGAGATAATATGCCCTAAGAATGGTACCTTGTCCATACAGAACTCACATTTGCTGAGTTTGGCATATAGCTTCTCCCTTCTCAAGGTTTCTAGCACAATTCTAAGATGTTCCTCATGCTCTTCGTGGTTCTTAGAGTAGATTAGGATATCATCAATGAATACCACTACGAACTTATCCAAGTACTGATGGAAGACCCCGTTCATCAAACTCATAAATACGGTGGGTGCGTTGGTTAAACCAAACGGCATAACTAGGAACTCATAATGTCCATACTTAGTTCTGAAGGCCGTCTTTGGGATATCTTCCTTCTTCACCCTAATCTGGTGATAACCGGATCTAAGGTCAATCTTTGAGAATACCTTAGCACCACTCAATTGGTCAAACAAATCATCAATGCGTGGTAGTGGGTACCGGTTCTTAATAGTTACAGCATTAAGGGCTCTGTAATCAATGCACAGCCGTACAGATCCATCCTTCTTGGGTACAAAAAGTATAGGTGCTCCCCATGGTGAAACACTGGGCCGGATAAATCCTTTCTCCAGAAGGTCGTCAACTTGTGTTTTCAGCTCCACTAACTCCTTAGGTGCTAGCCGATATACCGATGAAGTGATAGGTTCGGCTCCTGGAGTTAGGTCTATTGTGAATTCTATCTCCCGATCAGGTGGTAAACCCGGAAGGTCGTCGGGGAATACATCCACAAATTCCGTTATGACTCTTGGGTAACTTGAATCTTCTTCTACAGTCAATACCCTAAGAGTTGGCTGGACCCCTTGTTCTACAGCTTCTCGTAGAAATTCAAACTCAGGAAGGCTAGGGGGTCTAAATATCACTTTTCCAAGCCGGCAATCCAGTGTCGCATGGTACTGACTTAACCAGTCCATACCAAGTACAACATCGTAATCAGGCATAGAAAAGATCAGGAATTGGGCTCGCATCTCTCGGCCACAGACTACTACCGAACATGATATACAAGTATCACTAACCGGGATAATTCCACCTCCCGTTAGTATTCTCTTCATCTTCGAGAGAGGTGCGGTAGCTATTCTATGTGTGGCTACGAAGCTAGCAGCAATAAATGAATGCGAAGCTCCAGAATCAAATAATGCTACAGCAGAAATTGAAGCTACTAATATGGTACCTGCTATCACTTCGCCTGCAGTAGCTTCCTCAGTGACTGCTAGTGCATATGCCTGACCTCGTCCCTGAGCGGGACCCCTTTGCTGACGAGCTTGTTGGAACAATGCTGCCTGAGGTGGTAGAGGTGGCCTGGCTCCTCCAGGCCCTGTCTGTGTTGCTCCCCCAGCTGGAAGAGCTGCAGGTGGAGCTGGTCGATTCGGAACTCCCTCTCGACGTTTCGAGCAGTCCTTGGAGAAGTGTTGTCCAGATCCGCAAACCAGGCAGAGCCCCAGCTTGCTTCTACATTCCTTTTCAATATGTCCTACCTTGCTGCAGTAGTGGCAAGTAGGCAGGTTCTTAGTTGCTGCTCTTGGAGGCGGGCTCTTCTGGGGCCGTTTAGCAGATTCTCCTGGTGATGACTTCGACGGTGCTGAGGAGAAGGGACGTTTCAGGCTTGATTCCCTCCGAGTAACGCGCTCCAGCCGACGTGCTGCAGCTAGAACGTCGGTGTAGGAGGTGGGCGCGACCGATCCGATTAACTTCTGAAGCTCGAACCTGAGCCCATCAAAGAACTTCTCCGCCTTCTCCTCTTCGGTAGGAATTAGCGAAGGGGCGAAGCGGCTCAGGCGAATGAATTTGGCGTTATATTCCTCCACCGTCATGTTGCCCTGGATCAGGCGGTTGAATCTGTCTCGGAGTTCTGACCGAGCCACAGCAGGGATGTACATTTCCTGGAAGAGTCTGGAGAACTCCTCCCAGGTAACCTGATCATGTCCGAGCCTTCTTTCTTCGGACAGCCACCAATGATGCGCGTTGTCCGTCAGTTGCATCCTGACGGCAGTCATCCATTTGTCCCTTGGTAGTTGGGCGGGCTCCAACTGATGCTGTGTGTTTGTAAGCCATTCATGTACTTCAGTTGGTCCTTCCTTGCCCGAGAAGGTACGGGGCTTGAGTTGACGGAAATTCGTAATAGATCCCGTCGTTGGCCGCCTATTTGGTGGATTTGCATGCTCCAATGCTGCGACCAGGCTGTTCCTTAGGTTCTCGGCCTCTCGGCGTTGGGTCTCCTGTTGAATCTGTTGTTGTGCCTGCATCATGGCGTAGAACATCTGGAACATTTGCTGGCCGTCCATTGCCTGTCCTGGGGGAAAGACAGGCATCGTTGGAGGGAACTGGGGAGGAGGCGGGATGTCATCACGCCTGAACCTGGAACTTGGCTGGCCAGTTTGATTGCTCTGAGAGGATTGTCCTCTAGTATCTGGCGTCGTTCCAGCCTCGCAGGTAAACCCTGCTTCAGTCGGTGTACCCAAGGGGGTCTCGTCACCATGTTTGGGATCCATTTCTCTGCATCAAAAGAAAACAATGAGAACGCACAGAGGAATCAAAACAGGATACAATTCAAGCAATTAAATTGAATTCGACATAGAGTTCAAAAACGATTCAATAAATGGATGAGATCCTATAAATTATCCTATCTTATTGCAGGCCTGTTCGGTCCCTAAGTTAAAACCGAACAATTTAGTTTCGACCTGCATGGGCCACCCCAAAAACCATGTCACACCCCCCAGTCCCAAAATGTCGAGGGACTAGAGATGCGTAGCAATGGCCAGCAGCACACACCGATGGATAACCCAATTTAATGGAGCCATCAGGGCGTACTTAAGCTGTAAGTAAGGTCTACTACACAAGTCACACTAATCTCATCCATAAAGATAAAGAAATAAACTGCATAATCGAATGGAAATAAGTAGCAACATCATCACAGCAAGTCAGTCGGAGAAATAATCCGACTTAAGTCTGAATAAGCTGGCTCTATAGGCCAGGAACAAAAGATGTAAACATGAAATAAATACTGAGTACTGGAACAAGCACTCAGAAGAAGTCCTCGGCAGTCACCTCGTCTTCAGTGCTTGGTTCAGCTCCAGCAATAGCTTCAGCTCCGGTCCCGTATACCTCGGGATACTGCTCCTCAGCTAAACCTGGGGACATAATCCATTCCAGGTCCTCAGTGGACATATCAAGGCACAAATAATACAAGCCAAATGAATAAGCAGTGCAATAAATAAATGAACAGCAGGGTAAACTAAGTAACCATCTATGTGATATGCAAATGAGAGCAACACTAGTACTCAGGCTGAGACCGCTACAAGCTCTGTGTCGGGGAGCCGGTAGCAGTAATAACACGTAAAGGGTCTAGCTCTGCTGGAGAGTCTACAACCTCACAATAATAGTAGATATATATATAGAACAGCCTGTAGCATGTGTGTCTCTCCCCACCCAATGTAATCACGCAAGCCATGACCATAACGTCTTATGTCCATTTTACTAGAACTATGTGTGATACCATGCATCCATTCTAATTATGCATAATGTCTGCAAACACACTCCTCCCCGTTTCTCCTTTTCTCAGTGCGGATAGCCGCTATGCAAACATGACTTATCTATATGAAGGTCACTGGCTCTGTTAGCCATATTGGATAATATCTGCGATGGACGGCTGTCTCTCCAGCTCGGTTGCTAGCCTTGCTGGGCCTCCTAGCCGTCTAACGAGTCGACGCCCATCCAGGTCGGTAGCAAGCCTTGCTGGATGCCTCGCTCTCGCCCGCTAGTCATCAGCTAGCGTATCGCCAGGACTACACTGGCACTCCGTCCTCCCGGGCCGACATGATTCGGATGCCTCAGCAATCGTGTCGAGGACTCTCTCTACCTGGTGCGCAACCAGTTGTCCGTGACCATGCAACTACTCCCCCAACTATCAATCCTTGCCGAGGACTACACTCGGATCTATCTTTGTCGAGGACTACACTCGAATTTTTTCTTCTTTACGCAGCTCTCTGATTAGAGACTGCCTCGGCGATCTGCATATCCCGAGTACATTCATTTCCTTCCATCTCCTGACTTGGAACGACTATTTGATAGCCTTCCACGTCTATGCATGCAACCTAATTTTACTCCATCCCGTGTCATGTTCCGTGCGGTGCAACGCCTCAGTAAGAACTCACACTACTTTATGGCATATATGAAGGAAATTACTACATTCCAACTCAACAATCCCGACTACGCAAATAGCAAGTAAGATTTCCAAGTTCTACTCAATGATAAGGCGGGGTTATCCCCTTGGCTATGTGCGTTCATCTCTTTTATTAGCATGCAAAGGTTATCGCCTGTAAACTAGCATGTAACATTCATTTTCTTAGTGTGCAGCTAAGTAGAGACAGGTTCACCGGGGCCACCCACCTTAGCGATGTATCGCATCGGTCGAGCGAGACTCCGGACGCGCCTCTGATAGCCTAAGTCTGACTCCATTGAAGATCCCAGCATGAAAGCCTTTGCATCGAACGAGCCATCTCGCTGAGCAAGGCGGGTTGAATAGCTACACTTGTGCCGTTTGAATCGGCTCTCCGGGTTGAGCGGAACGGGTCGTTACATCATACACCACTCAGAACAAGTCTCATTCTCGAGACTTCCTGAGCGCAACTCGTACTATCGCACATCTTCTAAACCCAACTCTATACACCTTGCCTAACTTCCAAGGACTGTCTTAATACCACAATCATTTACTTTCTCACCATGCGTTATGCCAACGTTAGCCAATTCTCATCGAACGACTCTATCGTTCAATGCTATCGAGTTATACTCAACTTACTCGTTGCACTCCCGACTCAAAAATCTACTGCACCTACCAATATGTCATGCCCCGATTTTGGCTAATCGATAATCGTCCCAGGGGCGTGATGCCGTGCACGCGTAGGGCTATAATACCCAAGCACATGGTATTCTATAACTTAATGGGCACTTACAACTCACAATTGGGTGGACTTGTCCAACTTGTTATATTACCTCTCATAGGAACCAAATGCATCCGAACACATTCGACAGTTTACTTGACGTCGCTTATCGAAACCCATCGTTACGCCTAAACCAAAGGTTTGAATTTGGGCTAATTTTCCAATCTCGTTTGCATCACTCTCTTTGAGTCACCGTCCAATCTCGCTAAGTAAATCGCACCCAATCACCTACGTTTTCTGACTCAGTCTATATTGTGCCTTAGCGCAGAGCTAAATTGCCCTCTTGGGGTACGCTCTAATCCTTCACGTCTTTTGGTTCAATCGAACTTAACTTCCTATTCGTTTTACTCGTTCCGTTCGCCCGAGTGCTTAATCATTTTATCCGAGTGATCTATTCGTTCAACTATTGCATCCCCAAACTCAGTCTCGTACTGCGCCTTAGCACAGAACTATCCCGGTAGCACGAGGAACGATACAATCTTTCCTCTATGAAAATTTAGGTTGAGGCTAAATCATTTCAGTTGCCATACTCATCCATGCGAATCCGAACATTTTCCTTTGCAGCTGCATCCGAGTTATGCATATCGCTAAGTCTGGATCGTACCCATATTCAAGGCGTCCCCCAAATATGTGTATTTCAACCAAGCTCAGTGACAGCTAAGTCTGACAAGCTACTCGTGAAAATCTTTCGAAACGCGGATCGTCCTGCTATATGTATGACCGAACTCTTGTTCGATCCAGCTATCGTCTTATCCTTTACCGTCGCGTAACCTATCCAACCAAATCAATTATCACCCGAGTTCTATCTTGCATTACGTTTGTTTCAACGCGAACGTTGCTAGTGTATATTCCCAATTCTGAATTCTAACTCTAAGTCTCATTGCCCCAGTTCTATCGTTCTTCCCGAACGATACCCTGAAGTCAGCCACTCCAGTTTAACTCAAGGCACAAGGTCGTCTGCCTAGCCACTAGGTCAGCTCACACAGTCATAGGTACAACTCAAGTTTGCGACTCATCGCGCAACCGCGTTGCACAACGCTCGCCCCAAACACCCTAAGGTCAAACCATTGTTCCTTTACACGGGTATTCTACCCAAGCTCGTTTCACTCAGATTTCTAAACATCGAGCACAGTTCATCCTATCACACCAACACGCTCGTCCAACCGAACCCATGATACGCCCATGTTTCAGGGCTAACCCATCGATTCGCACACACTATCTCTTCCATCACGTTGATAGAATTCACCAATCCATCCTTTTCTACACCTGTATCACTAAGCCACAATTCTATTATAAATCATCGATGTATATCATGAACTCTAAGTCGTCCAGCACAATCTACGTATCCGTTCATGAAAACATCCAACATTTCTTACTTCACGTTTCTAGACTAACTCCTCAAGAAAATCCTTAGACTCATTTTATCCTGAAACTTGTCTTATCGTATTAAACCACAAGTCAGAATGATCCCTCAATCGTCACATTTCGGTCTCCCGCTAGTTCAATCATCCTCGTTGGACGTGATATCACCACGCCAATGCTTCCGCGGAATGATCGTCCTAATCCGGACGTGACGCAAGTGCGAGTAAGAAGTTGTACCCGCACAAGACAAGAAGGTCAATCGTTATGGTTATCCCCGAACGAACAGACAACTCATCGTCGCTTTTCGTTTTATCCCCAGTCTTACATTGATCCACCAAGCCATATTCTTCTAACAACCGTTCTTACTGCCATCTAAGTTCACCAAGCCAAAACATCCAACTTCAATATTACCATTTGATCATTTCTTAGTCTACTCTTAGCATTCCTCAAACAACTAAGTTCAAATCCCAAACTCAAAGTCTATCCCATTTGACACGTATTCATTCATCGTGTTCGTTTGGAATAATCACCGAACATGTTTCCTTGAGGTCGATTATCCCTGCCGAACGTGAAATTACCACGTCGGCGCTCCCGCAGAATAATCGTTCTCACTGGGACAGATTTCGGATGTTATCTCTCCGAACTTGATTTCAAGATCGTTCTTCCAAACTCCAAGCCAAATCTGTTACCGCTTAACTCGATCCACCAAAATCATAATTTTACTAACCTGCATCAATCCACACTATCTTCCAACCATTGTTATGGTCTAAAAATCCCAAAATTTGAAATCATGGCACTCGTACTCAAACCGAACTCTATCGACCGATATTCTACTCAAATCCAAATTTTCCATGCACGCTTTCATTCGTTCATTCCATTATTTCCAATTGCACTTACTCCAACCGCATCTCAAATTATTCAATCTCAACTCAAGTTTCTAATTCACTTGTTTCAACTCAAATCGCTCGTACAATCCTCTTAGTTTTCCCCGATCACGATATCAATTTCAATTGTCCTGAATTCCTATTCGATGTATGCCTTATCTCTTATTCAACTCATTGTAACTCGTTCGAACCAAATATTGCATGCTTTCTCCGAGTTCGCTTACTTGCTAGGCATTGTTTATTTATACTAAGGCTTTACCCAATCTCGTCGTTCGCCGCTAGACTCGCTTAACTCCGAATCTACGACTTCGTTTGAGCATTTCTAAGCCGACCAATACACCACTCAAGGTTCGAGTTATACTCCCTGAATCTTTACAACTCATTATATCCACAATTCGCATAATCGAACAGGAGACTATCGTATACACCACTCAAGAATCGAGTCATCCTAATAACTCCTGATTCGCGTTCGCATCCTTCACTCGTATTCCCAATTCGTTCCTTAGAACTCCAACACAGTCCCTAATTATCGCCTTAGCGATCTTTGACTCGTACACACCTCTATTCATTGTCCTCTATACAGACTATGCTTCAAATCATAACTTATCGCTATAAATAACCGTCCAAACTATTTTTGAAAATTCCATACACGATTCCAATTATTCGCCTTAGTGGCACTCCGATAAAGTCTCTATCGATTTCCCTCCCGAGTCAAACTTTATTCTTATCCGAACAACACCCAAATCTTGCTGCAACTCGCTAGCACCAAGGGTCTTGGTGCACGATACTCAACACAGCTTGGCCAAAAGGCCATGTGCAAAGACCACTGTCTGAACGATATACCGTCTCGCACTCTACTCGCTTGGTATTTTCATATCAACATATAACTTGCCGATTAACACGAGCCTACTCTCACAACGTCTTTCACAGGTTGGGACAAAAGCCCTCGCATCATAATCCCGTTCAAGCAACCGTATAATTTACACGCGCTTTTCGAAAATATTTAGACTTATTGTATGGAACATCCATCGAAGCATCGAGAGAGAGCATCTACCACTTCTTCAATACACAAGTTCAAAACTGAGAGAATCGAAACGAATTCCAAGAACGTAAAGCCGTGCTCTGATACCAATATGTCACGCCCCGATCTCCCGCAGGAATCGGCCGTCCCCGCTAGGCACGAATCACCGCGCCAGCGCTCCCGCGGGACGTACGTTTTCATCGGGACGCGATGCCGCGCGAGCCTAGGGTTGCGCCCGCGCAAGGCAAATACCGAAACGGCCGTTGATAACTAGTTCACAGAGTCGTCATAGCGAAAACATAAAATGAACACAAGTATTGAATCCAAATTTAGCTCTTTTATTGATATGAAGTAAAGATTACAAGCGGCGCTAGGCCAAGATTACAAATCGCTCATGCTCTCTCTCCCTCTCTTACAATGAATATGCCCTTAGGCTTGGAACCAATACAAACGATCTGGATGATGATGTTCCCATACATTATGTCTCATATATGCGAGCTCCAGGTCCGTGCGCCACGCTCCAAGACGCCAAGTGCGGTCCGGCGCCTCATTGCGATAGCGATCTCCGAATCCGTACGAGTTCCCCCTGCACCCTGCATACAGACTGGTTGGGTATCAGTACATTGAATGCACTGGTGGGGAGGCCTCTCGCCCACGCCACAAAACAAGCACGTTCATTAGTTATGTGCACCGACTAGTTCCGTTGTCTTTCTATTCTTTTGCCTTAGGATCAGTTACATGGCAATATAAAGAAAGTAATCTCCGTATCGGCTCAAGAGTGTCATATTCATGAACAATTGAGTTCACCTTACCATTTCTTACCATTCGGCCTTCCCTGTCATATGCAGCAATATAAACAATTATCTACGAAATAACAAGAAGCAACTATAAAACCCAAGTGTTATGCCGTGCCTCTGCCTCATAAGACCCATTTTACTAGAACTATGTGTGATACCATGCATCCATTCTAATTATGCAAAATGTCTGCAAACACACTCCTCCCCGTTTCTCCTTTTCTCAGTGCGGATAGCCGCTATGCAAACATGACTTATCTATATGAAGGTCATTGGCTCTGTTAGCCATATTGGATAATATCTGCGATGGACGGCTGTCTCTCCAGCTCGGTTGCTAGCCTTGCTGGGCCTCCTAGCCGTCTAACGAGTCGACGCCCATCCAGGTCGGTAGCAAGCCTTGCTGGATGCCTCGCTCTCGCCCGCTAGTCATCAGCTAGCGTATCGCCAGGACTACACTGGCACTCCGTCCTCCCGGGCCGACACGATTCGGATGCCTCAGCAATCGTGTCGAGGACTCTCTCTACCTGGTGCGCAACCAGTTGTCCGTGACCATGCAACTACTCCCCCAACTATCAATCCTTCCCGAGGACTACACTCGGATCTATCTTTGTCGAGGATTACACTCGGATCTTTTCTTCTTTACGCAGCTCTCTGATTAGAGACTGCCTCGGCGATCTGCATATCCCGAGTACATTCATTTCCTTCCATCTCCTGACTTGGAACGACTATTTGATAGCCTTCCACGTCTATGCATGCAACCTAATTTTACTCCATCCCGTGTCATGTTCCGTGCGGTGCAACGCCTCAGTAAGAACTCACACTACTTTATGGCATATATGAAGGAAATTACTACATTCCAACTCAACAATCCCGACTACGCAAATAGCAAGTAAGATTTCCAAGTTCTACTCAATGATAAGGCGGGGTTATCCCCTTGGCTATGTGCGTTCATCTTTTTTATTAGCATGCAAAGGTTATCGCCTGTAAACTAGCATGTAACATTCATTTTCTTAGTGTGCAGCTAAGTAGAGACAGGTTCACCGGGGCCATCCACCTTAGCGATGTATCGCATCGGTCGAGCGAGACTCCGGACGCGCCTCTGATAGCCTAAGTCTGACTCCATTGAAGATCCCAGCATGAAAGCCTTTGCATCGAACGAGCCATCTCGCTGAGCAAGGCGGGTTGAATAGCTACACTTGTGCCATTTGAATCGGCCCTCCGGGTTGAGCGGAGCGGGTCGTTACACCATGACCACAACGTCTCATGTCCATGTCAGCGGGATTATAACTAATGCAACAAGTCATACTGTCTATAAATAAATAACTCTGTCAAGTCCTGTATCCTATTCAGAATCCCCACGAATAACTCAGGGAGATTCTGTTCATGATAGTGTCAAGTGTCCTGGGTTGTAGGGTACTTGATAGGTCAAGTACCAAATAAGGGGATCGTAAATCCATCTCTAAATGATGAACCCAACACCACGTAAGGTGTCAGTACCCGACTATGGTCGGGCACTAGGAACGTCGTACGTTTCCTAGGTTTAAGCAGTTTAAAACAGTTTATATGAATTTCACAAGACATCCAGCTGAGTATTTTTATCAGAAAATATAAAAATAATGACTGCAAGATTGGCAAGGTGCACTTGCCTGAGGTTTGAATTCCACTTAGGTCCTGCTTTCGGAAATTTCCAGAGATGTCTCCGAAAGCTGAAATAAACAGTACCATCACGCTCAGAAGGTGTCAAACAGCTAGGAACGCCTGTCCTTGGGTCCAATTTGGAGACAAGGGCAGAAACGGCAATTTCGGTCCAAAACGGGGTCCACCGGTGGGCCCGCTTTGCACCGAAAAATGTGTCAGGGTCAATGGTCTCCAAATTCACCAAACTTAGTGTCAACAGGTCAGGAACACTGATACGAACCCAACGGAACTTTCAGATTTGAATTCCGATGAGCCGATCACGAAATCGTCCGTCGAGCGGGGCCTGTGGGGCCCACGACACGCGATTTTGTCAACGTTCTCAGAATCGAACCAAACTTGACCCACAGGACCAGCGTATCGCTACGAGTCCGATGGCGCAAGTTTCGTCTCGATCTGACGTGTGTGCACAAAGTTAGGGTGAAATGCAGAAAAGGCGGATACGGAGCGATGTCCGCGGATACGCGTTGATTCCGGTGTGCACGCACACCCGAATCAGCTTCCGCAAAATCTTACACGTCCGTATCGACGAGGCGCACGTATCTGTGAAAACCGCACGCGACCAAGTCGTCCCGTTTGGCCGGGCGCACTCAGTTCCGGGGTAAAACAGGGTCTGGTTTTTCCTGTTTTTGGATCGCGGTGTGCGATCACCACAGGACGCGATGCCCCGAGCGGTTTGTCCGGGCACCGAGAGGGTCATACAGGCTTCGCGTAGAAATTTACAGAATCGAAAACGGAGATCCGAGTTGCAAGATACGAGTACCTGAAGGGGACCCGAGAAACCGGAGTTTTCTGTGTCCGAATCGTGTCCTGGACACGTGTCCTCGGCTAGGGCTAGGGTTCAGGGCTGTGTCCGCGTGTCCGGGGCTCTGGGGGACTGGCCGACGGTCGAGGCGACTCGGGGCGGTGGCTGCGGCTCTGCCGGAGGGGCTGGGCGGCGCCGAGGGGGTCGGCCGGCAGCTCGAGCAGCGGGGGGGTTTCTGGAGGCCGGGGTCGGCTCCGCCTGGGGGAGGAGGAAGAAGAGGAAGGGGAAGGGCGCTGGAGGTCACGGCGGGGAGGAGGACGGCTGAGAGGGAGGTGGATGGGGGTCTCGGGTCGTCGGAGTAGGGTTCCGGCCCGGCGGAGCTAGGGCACGGTGTGGGGAAGATGAGGGAAGAGGGAAGAGGGAAGAGGAGTAGGGGCTTTATAGGGAGTTGGCTCGAGAGGGAAGGCCGAGGTCGGGGGAGGGTCGTGGGCGAGGGGTCCGGAGGGGGTGGCGTCGTGGGGAGGTTCTCCGGCCACGTCGCCGGAGAACGCGGCCGGATTCCGCGGGGTCGAACGTGGGAGAGGGTGAGGGGACGATGCGGGTCCGGGTCGGGTTCGGGTGAGTTGACCCGCCCGACCCGCTAAGCTGGTTAGGCGGGCTGGGTTCAATAGGTGCTGACGGGCTCGGCCAACTGGGCCGGGCCGGGCCCAAAAATAATATAAAACATAATAATAATAATAATAATAATAATAATAATAATAATAACATAATAATTAATTTAATTTTTAGAAAATAGTTTTTAGGCTTTTAAAATAGGTCCGATGCCCAATAAAATCTCAGAAAATTACCCTAAGTCCGGTTTTCTATTTTACACCATAAAATCATATTTTCCTTTCATTTTAATGTTATTTATTGGCAATTAAAAATTACAAACTCACTACAGGGCCTATGTAAATTGCATGTAAATTCCAAAAATTGATTTTTAGAATATCAGAAAATTTTAGGGGGTTTACAATAGGTCTGAGAAGGCCAAGGCGGCTAGGAAGAAGGCAGCAAAGTGGTGTGGTAGCTCGATTCCGATGACGGAACATTTTTGTCATTTGGTATATTTTTTATTTCAGATATATTATTTTAATATAAGTACGATAAAATGGTAGTAGGATAAAATATTTAATTTTAGTACTAAATAATATAATTTTAACAGGTACATAGGGGTGAAGATGCCAACATGGTGACCATCTTCCTGACCACCCATCGAAAGCGCGAGAATCTCAATGATGAGAGGGCCTCGCAGACCTATGTAAGTATTAATTTACTTTGTGTTAATTTTAATATAACTTAGAAAATATTCAAATAAATATCCATGTAGTTAGTAATAAGTACCTTAGACATTAGCAATTATCGAGTATCCAAACTTTTATAGGCCGAGTATCATAGGCTGCGTGATCGGGCGACTGCTAGTGCACCTACAGCGGGAGAGGCTGGTACTTCCTTGTAGCCCTCTCCAGCTCCGTCGGCGGACGAGCTATGGGTGACCACCTCTTGTGGTCTCTAGAGGGGTATGCACTATGGTACGGGATCCTATGATATCCTTATTGCGACGCAGTCCTCTAGGGCCTCCACTGCAAGTGCGTATTTCCCACAGCCCTCCCAGGCGTCGGCCCGAGTCCAGGAGATCGTTGACCGTCAGATTGCGTCTTTCCGTGACGAGTTGCTGCGAAGGATGGAGGAACATCCCTTGTCCCATCTGTAGGTGAACGATGCGACACTCATCGCATGATTTGATACGCTCGAGCGCAGCATCATGGAGCTCAGGGATATGACAGCTGATCTTAAAGCGTAGACATAGCACAGTGTGACGGATCTGCAGGCATCATAGTTGTCCATGGGCGAGAGGCTGACAATGATGCAATATTCAATGGTTCAGAGCAGTACAATGCTGTTATCTACCATGGATTCATACAACCCTCGACTAGCAGTGTTGGAGCAGATACGTCATGCTGGTGTGCCTTCATCGACACCGACTCCACCGATGTCACTGCCTTCTTCATTGACATCGGTGTCGATTTCACGGGAGTAGTATGATTTGTTCTTATCCCTGATGCGTGCCAGTGGTCATCCTCCTACAGATCCGCAGTAGTCCTAGTTATGACAGTTTATTGGTTGTTTGTGTTTTGACCCATGGTATTGGGTCATTTATGAATATTATACATTTTTGAGTCTTTCAGAATTTATTTCTTGCACTCAGTTGTGTGGGTATTTATTGCATTCTTTACGAGATTTTTTTCAGACTCGGTTTGTAATTCCAATGTTTCGTCTTCTTCAAATTTTACTTTATTATTCATATTAAATGTATGTGAATTTACTGGTTTTGAGTGTTCCACCGAAGGGGTCGGCCAACACAGAAAATTCAACGAAGGGTTGCTCCGGGTCTATTTATATAAATTATGAATTCATAAACTGCAGGAAGATTGGTTTGAAAACCATTTTATATTCTATTTTTCACTTAAAATTTAGCGACGTTTATATACGTCGCTAACTACGTCGCCAAATATGTTTCTAAATACGTCGCTGAATGTAGCTAAATTGCTGACATGAAAGTATTTGCCAAGTCAACAAAATATCGCTAAATGTGTTGCAAAACGTCGCTAAATAGAAAAAAATTAGCGATGTTTAGCGACACACAACACGTCGCTAATTTGGCTATGTTGCGTCGCTAACGTCGCTAATTTAGCGATGTTATATGAAAAATATTACCGACGCAAATACATCGCTAGAAAATATCGTTACAACGACGTTTTTCCTGTCTGCGACTAGCTTAAACGCGACTTCATTGAAACGTCGCTAAATTTTTTAGCGATATTTTTATGCCATTTAGCGACGTTTTCAAACGTCGCTAATTTGACTTATTCTGGTAGTGCATGATTGGAATAAAT
Source organism: Iris macrosiphon (assembly GCA_036927795.1). Lineage (NCBI taxonomy): Eukaryota > Viridiplantae > Streptophyta > Magnoliopsida > Asparagales > Iridaceae > Iris > Iris macrosiphon. The sequence goes on from JAYESA010000256.1 coordinate 246,472, forward strand.
TAAATTCAAATTTCACAAATATCGGATTTAAATTAATGACTCAATCTTTCCATAACTGATTAAATCTATCCGATAGCAGCGGACCTGCATGCAACTGCTCATGCAGCCCGCAAGCAACCGCTCATGCGACCGCTCATGCTGCAGCGCATGAAAGTGTAAAGTGCGCCAACAAAGCGTCACTTTGCACCCTTGAGTCCGAATCGCTTTGGGGCTTAGCTCCTATGGAAATAATTTCAAGAGCATGACAAAAAACATAAATGCTTTCCTGAGGAGTTAATCATTTTCCTCATAGGAAAATATCCCTACATGACACACATGTGCCCCCACCATACCCCATGTGCACATCTCAACTCACACAAAGTATTATATTGAGACACCTACTTGGTGGTGTAGACAATGTGGAACTATTTTTCTTAGTCCATAGGCAAAAACACCAACAAAAGTGAAAACCGTAGAAAATAATAACAGTTAATAATATTTTGTATAATATTCTTAGCATTGGTCTTAGATATTAAGGGGATCTTAGATAATAAGGTTTTATCTATAATATTAATTTATGAGTCTTCACATAGGTTATAAACAAGAAAATATCTGAAGTATAACAAGTTAAGTCATCAAATTATTGATTAGGGCAAGTAGTTACTTCGCACATACCAGTGGTTAAGAATAGACATAAACCGAGTCACTCGTTTGACTAATTTGTGTAATTAGATGCTCGACACATGGCATGGATTAGGTTTTCTTTGACCTAAGTTGGTAACAAAGAAGTGTGGTTGTTTGATCTACGTAGATATAAAAACGAACTCAAGTCAACTATAATATTGTACTATCAAGAATCGGCTTCTTTCATGCGTATTAATTAAACTTTCTTTTCCTTGTGCCACTACTACAACGATTCCATGATATATGTTTATTTATTAAGGAGGATTGAGCTCCTGAGCTTTCGTACAAGTTCTCTAAAATAACACTCATTAGATTTTAAATTTTTTATCGTTTAGATTATATTTTTAAATTATTTAATTTTTTATAAAAAAATTTGATCTAATTTAAACGGTCAAAAAATACAATATAATACAATGACTGATATTTCTAAAAATATACAAAAAAAATGTTTAACAACAGAAATACCTTGCCTTATTTATTATAGTTATATATAGATCATTGACCATATATATAATTATATGTCCCCTCCCAAGAATACTGAGATGTTATTAATTGTAGATATCAACATCTTATGCTCGTTTCAGTTGAAAATCTACTAGCCACAAGGGTTGGCCCTGTGGCAGGACAGCAAGGACGACTGTTCAGGACCCACAGACTAAGATGGCCAAAAAAATTAGTTTAATCATATGAATATAAATAATCTTGTATCTAAAATTTAACTAATATGTATCATGTACTTCTCTTAACACAAAATAATTGTGGTGTAATGGTTAACATGTTAGACTAACATACTAGAGGTCCTAAGTTCAAGTTTTGGTGGCAGCTTTTTTTTTATAAATTATTGTTTTTTTTAAATTTTTTTTTTAATATTATATATGAGAGTTCCATTTTAAAAATTTGCCTAGAATTCCCATGAACTCAGGACCAGTCCTGTTAGCCACCATATATGTATTAAAAGTTTGCTTTTAACATAATGTAACAGTTTGCTTTTATGACAAGTAGCCACATAATCGAGGTTTTGTTCGTGTGAACGTAATGATTATTCAATCTTATATAGTTTCAATAATGAGGATTATACAATTTATATTGGCCTTATAAGCCATAGTTTATAGTAACGGTCGATATCGATCATATACGATATCCATATGGTTTAGTATGTCTCGATTCGATAACAACTGGTATAGATCAAAATCGATGTTGGGAATTCTCTTTCTTATTCGACTTGGTAGAAAAATTAAATAAAAAAAAATCAATCAACAAGAATATAAAAGCATAGTAAAATGTAAAAGTATATTGTAAATGAAAAAACTTATTTATCGTAGTGATTATTATTTCGTTCAATTTCAAAACTAATAAAAAAATAACACAATTTTTAAAAAAAATTATATATAAACATATATAATATATAATATATTATTTTTTTAATAAATTATTTGTTTTCTGATACTAAAAAGTTATATATTTCGATATGAATTCGTCGATCCCGATACTCATGAAAATGATCTGAAACTGGTTCCAATTTCTGTACTATGAACCTTGTTATAAAACACATGAAACTGACACAAAAACACTAAAGCAAAACTTGGCTAATCCGACATCTAAGCATGTGCTCTTTCCGGAACCTCTCTAAAGTCAAATATTTAGGAGGGGGTTAGATATACTGGATTCCAGGTTAGATCATATAAGAGTTACAGGTTTCTGATTTCAGCTAATGTATATAATAGGTCACTTGTTGAATAACTGTGGCACCGATAACACTTATTTTACCCATCTTAGGATTTCTAGCGATCTTTGGTGCCTTTAGTATCATCGATTTGTCACAAATTGCATGCAAGCTTGTTATACTGGAAAAAAAGAAAGAAATAAAGATACATAGTACTCCAAGTTATAATCAGGTTTGCTAATTAGAAGAAGTATGGAAAAGTTGGACGCAAAATGTAAGAAAGATATCTAGTCAAGTCAGCAAATGATAATAGCACTTTTGACAAGTTTTTGCGGTTAAATTTTTGATAATTCTGATTTTATATTAGACTGTATAAATTTTGACAGTTTCAAATATGTACAATACTGTCAAAATTTTAAGTTTTTATTTTTATTTTTTATAAATGTTAAAATTTCGACAGTTATGAATATTTGAGTGTTAAAATTATAGCAGTATTATGACTGTTGATAATTGTGATAGAGACCTTATCATTTGCCACTTGGTTTAGTAGAGTGACCCACTTGGTCTCTGTGGAGAAACAAGACATGTTCCTAGAGCCACTAATTGATAAGCATCGTGTGATTGATCGCCTTCTCACTGCAGTCCGCACATCGACATCTTTCTAGTGGCTGATATTGGACCTACCAATTAATATTCTCGGGCATTCGCATGCATACATACATACATACCAAGAAGATGCTCATCGACTGGCCAACTTTGACCCTCACGTCTTGATTGGGTTAAGCAGCAGTATGTTTTGTTAACGTCTAGATCACTCTTGCACTTGGGAGGAAAAATGAATGTTAGCTGGCGAAAGTTGGAGAAATTTTCATGTCGATTGTTCGATCAATGTACGTAACAATGACTACTGATTCGATCGGGGAGCTCGATCGATTGATCGAGTTCATGATGCCATGGTGTGGTGAGAAATTGTGCACATGTACTTTAAGGATCGCTCTTGGATGGGTGATGCTTGTGTGGTGGCGAGCACCTGTTTGTCTCCGTGCTAGCTTTGTGGCCTAGTATAGCTTAGGTATCCGAAAGTTAAGGTTCCGTTTGGTTCGGAAAAAAAAAAAAAAAAACTCAAATTTTTTTTTTTAAAAAAAATTATAATTTTTATTTATTTATTTTTCTGCTGTTGGGAGAGGGTAAAATATTTTGAAGAAAAAATAATTTTTTATGGTAGAAAAGTAATTCATTGATTGGGTGGGCTCCTATTTTTTCTTCCTATGGAAATTAATTTTCTTTTCTCATATTTTTTTTTGACATCCAAACATAGAAAAAAAATTACTTTTCTTTTCCAATGTCAGAATTCTGTGAACCAAACGAGACCCAAAGATTAACAAGAATGTAAGTAGAATTTATGATGTGATGAATGTACTTATGTTCAAAGCTGAAATTTATATATCCGACGCAGCATTCAGTAAAAAAGAAAAAAAAAATTATAATAGATGTATAGGACGTATTCAATATGATAATACTATTCATACCTCTATATTGTTTCTCAAAACCATTTCTTCTTATAATGTGGTAGCTGACGTGTCATTTAACGTGACAGCTGATATGACAAATTTAAAATCAAAATTAATATTAACATTAACAAAATTTGATGATTAATTTTTTAGGTAAAATTTGTCATGTCAGATGTCATGTTAGATGCATCATAATACTATTTAGTATGTCACGTCAGCTGTCACATAAGGAGTAATAATTTGAAAGCATAATTTAGAAGGATGAATAACATTACTCTATTCAATATATATGAACTTGTTCCACATACTTATTGAAAATGATATATTGGAATGGATGTAAATTAAAACTAAGCAAATTGTTTTCGTCCCAAGAACCAAGAACCATGTAGGTTGTAAGAGATATGAATCCACTTGCCCAGCATATTTTATTTAGGATCTGTGTGGTTTATTTATGACATGAAACAATCGTAGCATAAAAATCTCCAATTGAATCTTTTGTTTCATTTTTACCATCAAAGAAAATATTAGAACAATACCAGTAATCTTGGAAGAAAATTAAGCAAGAATAGTTATGAAATTAGCACAATTTATATTAAATTTGATATATATATATATATATATATATATATATATATATATATATATATATATATAAGTTGGTCCCAACGGTAGTGCTATGATTTTTTTAAATCAGAGACATAAGTTCGAACCTCATTTATGTTAAAAAAAAATTATATATTTTTTGACCTTTTATGTAATATTTTTCTTCTTTTTTGTATCACTTTAAAAATATTAATTTTGCTTTTTTGTTCAATTTTTAGTTTGAGGTTTAGTATATTTTTTTTCTACTGAAGTTTGATTAAAGATTTATATATATCACCAGAATTTAAATTACGGTTTCGTCCTGCGATAATCTTTGCATATGATCTATCAATAAAGATGATTTGTCAAACACCTCTTAATTGTACTAGTAATGTGTACGTGCATTAAAAAAATATTAAAATTTTTTAATATAATTTTTTTTAAATACTATCTTTAGGAATCAAATTCAAGCAATCAAGAAAAATACATCCCACCTTAACCACTTGAGTAAGAATTGTTTATATGTAAGTAAATAATATTAGATAGTTAATAATTAGTTATTTAAAAAAATAGTTAGTGGATTATTTACATACGATTTAGATTGACTCAATTTTGAGTCATTTTCAAGCCTCGTTATAAGAAATAGTAAATGCACGTACGTTACACGAATTTTTTTTTTCAAATATTGTTAAAATTAGTTTAAATATTTGCAAATTAAGACTTATTATATATATATATATATATATATATATATATATATATATATATATATATATATATATATATATATATATAACGATTTAAAGATGTTAAACACGTACACGGATAGTTAGATTTTTTTTAGAATTTTAGAATTATTAATTACGTTAGATTAGTAATTATTATTACATGGAGAAAAGAGTGGGTTACGGATTATGAGAAGAAAGTTGATTTTAGATTTTTTTTTTAATCTTCTTTTAGTGTTTTTTAATTAAATTAGTTGAGTATTTATTAACAGTTTGGATGGATAAGATGAAAGTTGGTTTAAAGTTTTATTTATCTCCCGTAAGTAAAAATTTTAAAATTTAATTGGTTAGGTATTTACTTACGGCTTAGATGACTCACTTTTGAGCCGTTTTGATGCCTCATTATATTATTTATTTGTTAGTTTATTTGTTAATTAAATTAGTTGAGTATTTATTAACAGTTTGGACGGATAAGATGAAAGTTGGTTTAAAGTTTTACTTATCTTCCATAAATATTTAAAAAAAAAAATTGTTGAGTATTTACTTATGACTTAAACGACTCACTTTTGAACAATTTTGAAGCATCACTATATTATGGAAGATACAGATAGTATTCACCAAACTTGCAGTCATATATATTTGGTTGGAGTCTAAGAGATTCAGAGTATAATGTAATATTGTTTCTTGGATTCGATGTGAATAACTAATCCTTAATTTTTAGGGTCAACAAAAATTAGGCTATCTCCAATGGTAATTTTTAAAATTGAGTTTCTATCCTACTTATCATTGTACTTTAAGAAAATTTCTATCATAGTTGGTTGAGTTTCTATATAAAAATTGTAAAAATAAAAAAATATTTTCTAATGGTTCTCCATTTCTATTCTAAATGTCACAAAATAAAAGGATCAATTTAATGATGTGGGACCACTACTAATTGATATGAGAGAGAAATAATTTCTATGAAAGTTTTTACATGTAGAAACTCTCATAAAAATTTTCTATTCTACGTCAACGTCATCTAGGATAGAAATTAGGACAAAAATTATCAATAAGAAGTGTTTTCTATAAAAAAAATTCTATCATAAAAATAGGAAAGACAGAAATTCTCATTGAAGACGGCCTTAAATTAAAATAGGCTAAGATTCCTCAAAGCCTTGATTAGGGCATGCAAATGCACCACATGTAAATAGGAACAGAATAAACCGAGTCAAAATTTTGACTGATTTTGGGGTGCCAACGCTCGACACATATCATGGATTAGGTCTTAAAACTAACATGACTCTCCTAGTTTCACCTAGAACACATAAAACTAATAAAAATCCGTAAAGCCAGCATCTTGTGATATAAACTACTAGTGGTGTGATATAAACTAGTGGTGCTTTATTGACACGAATGTCGTCAGGAGCTCGAGGACACGAAAAGCCCAGAGACTAGATCACAAATCAGATTTCCGAGTTCTGACCAAAAGTCTGTCAGAATTCCGGACAAACTCAACTTGAATTCTGGTTTTTGTTCACTACGCACAAATTGTGATAGAAAAAAAATTGATATTCATGTTGGGCCAAACCGAAATATTGGTCCAAGACAGCTGATATTTATTTTAGATGATTTTATCTTAATCTTTTAGTATATATTTTTGTATTTATTTTATCTAGTTTTGTTTAAGATTCTCTTTTAAAACTTAAACGGATTTTTTCATATAAAGGGACAAAATTTGAAGTATTTGCAACAAATGGGAGAAATTTTGGTATTTTGTAACGAGGGGGACAACTCGCCAACTGAGTTGGCGGGGTCAAACGCAACCCAGAGAACAGAAAGTACTCGTCAACTCAGTTGGCGGGCTCTAGGCACGCTCGCCAACTTAGTTGGCGGGCCATGTGGAAATCACTCTGCAACTCCGAAGACCCCCTCTCCCTCGAAGGCTCTCCTCTTGAAGACCCCTCCTCTGCCTCGAAGACCCCTCCCGTCCACCCCAAAACCTCCCACCCCCTCTATAAATCAGCCCCCAACTCCTCCTCATCACCGCACTCTCCTAACACTCTCCTCTCCTCACAACACTCTCCTCTCCCCCACTTCCCTGTCTGCAAGCAGCAAGATCAACTGGAAAAAAAAAAATCCAAAAATCTAATGTAAGTGAACATATTATTTGTGGCATTTTTTAAATCGTTGATAGACTTATAATATTTTAGTCGTAAATGATCATAGTTAATTTTTTTTGTAGATGACTAACCAAAATGACGGTCGTATTCCTGGTGGACCGACTACCGACCGTATTATTAAGCAACGTGAAGAGCACATATCTAATCGGATATTTACTGGAGAGGTATTTTAGTAAATTATTAGTTTGCAAGTTAAGTAATTTGCACATAAAATATAATGCATATTTTTTTATAGTTATACGATCATGATCTTGGTTTACGAACCCGGATCCATGTACATTGGCAGATCGAAAGAAACTATTGTACGTGGGGGCTAAATTATGTCCAAAAGGCTTTGGTGGAATCCTTTGGATTCCACTATATAGATCGAGTTAGATATTTAATCCACGATCTTCATCTAGTTGTAAGTCTTGCGGAGCGTTGATGGTCTGAACGCAACACTTTTCAACTCCCATTCGGCGAGATAACGATCACCCTATTTGATGTGGCAAATATACTACGGTTACATATTAAAGGCGACGCTATATATATTTTGATCCGCACTTAAAGGGATCTGATCTGATCAGGAGGTATCTCGGTGTTACCCCTCCATCTGGTATAAAAGACAGTCATTTTGTGAAGTTTATATGGCTTCGTGGCAACTTCATTGACCTACATCACTCTATTGACAGAGTGGTTGATGTAGATAAAATACGGGTATGTATTTTAATTAGTAAGATTTATTTATGACTTAATTTAGTGTTTATATAACACTTAATATTTTCAGGACATTCGTTGCACTAGAGCGTATTTGCTCTATTTATGTAGTGCAATTCTATTTTCCGACGCATCGAAAAATATGGTAAATGTGCAGCTTGTATCATTCTTGGATGATTTGACAAAACCTACTCAGCATGCATGGGGAGCTGCCACTCTAGCATTTTTATACCCAAATTTGACAGAATTTGTTAGATCCAGTCGCAAGAGTATTTGTGGATGTATTTTACTGATTCAGGTATGAATGGAAGACCTAAATTAGTTAGATTAGAATACAAATTTTGTTTGTACTAATGTCATATTTTTGTTTTATAGTTCTGGTCCTACGAGCACTACTATATTGGTAGGCCTATTACTAGCATTCTCAGTGATATTGGAGTCTTTCCGGTTGTTATTCAATGGCCCACAGATGTAGTGAATTATCAACACTACCAATACATGAGTGTATCACTTTATAGTAGCCAATTTAATACACTGCAGTATCATGAGATAATTATTTAAATATCTGATAAATATCTTTAAATTATGATCGTAGAGAAACATCATATCTATTTGATAGAATGTCATTAAATAGGTTACCAGGTTACCTTACACATGTGAAGATGATGCTCCAGAAATCAAGAGGACATAATATTCATTTAGTTTACACAGATCTTATATTATATATGATCGGTTCACCATATATCATTCGACAGACCGTGTTCTTCGACAATTCGGGATGAGTCAAATAATTTTTGATGATCCACCGACTGTCGATTATGAGCCAGCAAATGCAATACAACGAATCCTTGGTCTCGTTGCTGATTGGAATAATCGGTTTGAGAATTATAGTGTGAGGGACATGTTTCCTAGACTAAGATCTGCTGAGGAATGTAAGTTCTAAGTTACTCATTGTTCGTATTGATTTAGTGTAAGTAGTTTGCTCAAATTTTGTTTACATTATGCAGACATTGGTAACTTGGATTATAGGCAATGATGGGGATGTCCTCTTATGAGCAACCGAGTATACAAATATGAGGAGCAAATGTTCAAGAGTAGATCCGTAGATGATTCTATTTTGCGTGCTTTTGTCGATGGCATGCATAATTTGGTATGACTTCATTACACTTTCAAAATTACATATACATAGATATGATAAAAAAATTAATTTACATATTTTATATTTCAGAGTGGTGTATACCAACAATTTTGCAACAACCTGAAATAAATCTTCCCCCACAAAGTCAATTTCTTATGGAGGAACTTGTGACTCGTGTTGATCATCCCAGTATTGGACGAAAACTTGAAATGCCTCCAGTATAATCACGACTTCCACCAGACTATCCGACCGGCTTTGTACGACAGAGACACTCTCGTCGTCGTAGGAGGGATGGTACAGAGGGACCTATTCACCAGTATGCTGGAGACATTCTCCAATATTATGCTGGAGCAAGTCCTATTCACCAATATGCATGAGATATTTCCTAATACTATGCTAGAGCTGGCCCTAGTCACCAGTATGCTGGAGCGGGTCCTAGTCACGAGTCTGCTGGAGCGGGCATTAGTCACCAGGACGCTGGAGATGAAAGCTACCAGATATTCACACAGTTTTTTTTGACTCCATCAGCACCGCTGCCTACCCAGACTCAGCAAGCGAGGAGGGGGATGTGTAGATGAATGTTTAGAAGTATGATTTGTAACAATGTTTGATTGCAATATTTGTTAACTTTCATTATCAGACTCACTATTATATTATTTTTAAGTTTGTATTGAACAATTCTATTTTACTCTCTCGGTTAACTAGTACATCTTCTTCGGTTGTGCCACATTGCACCATAATTACTACAACGAAGATCCCTCATCGATGAATCTCGGGGTTTGATGCAGTTCTTCTTTGGTCTTCCAGTTTTGTGTTTTATATCTGGTACTCCAATTTCTCCTCTAACCAAAGGAGCTTGGATCTTGTAGGAAACTGGAATTGGCTCCATTTTTTTGCGTATACACTTCTCAAGTTCTCCGTCAAAAATACTGCAGGATAAAAACTAACAATACTAATATTGCAATATCTACAAACAAAATATGTATGTATACATGGTATATAAGTATGGTACCATCTAAAATATGTACAAGATCTGTCGGTTATATTAACAATATAGGTTCTACTTGTTGCACAGTCTATTATTTCAAACTTATAACTATTAATAGCTAAATTTTTAGGTGATTCTTCTCTTTGATAATACAAGACATAGCCTTTAATATCTTCGGACAATAATCTGTATCTATATTTTCAGCATTCTTTCTACGATTGTCATGAAGTGTAATAATCTTGGTTCTAATACCATCAAGAAGTATTGCTATTGGCTTATCTCGTAATTTCTTATCCAGCTATTGAAATATTCAGCAAGATTAGAAGTATTAATATCTAATCTAGGACAAGGAGCATACGCTGTTATCCAATGTTCAAATCGACGGCTTTTATCGTTTACACCAATAAGCCAATCGTACAACATTATGTTCTCGACTTTAATTATATCAAACACACTCTCTGCATCCGTTTCTTTATATGATCTAGCAAGCGAGTCTAACAAGTGTTGAAATGCTGGTTCTTTCGTAACTTTTTTATGTTTTATTTAAAATACTGAATACAAAAAAAAGGAGATGCAGGAAAAATAGCATGAATATCATTTATTATTCCTTTTTGCTTATCAGATATAAATAAAATTGTACTCCAATCATTAAAAAACTTTCAAAAGATATTTTAAGAGAGTTTAAAAACCAAGACCAAGAATCACTATTCTCACCTTCAGCAACAACATAAGCAATAGGATATAATTGATAGTTAGGATAGTGATAACAAGCAATAAATAAGATACCTTGATATTTGGACGAAAGAAATTTAGCATCAGTACTAATAACCGGTAAACAGCCCCTTAAAAACCCATAAATACATGACTTAAAACAAATAAAAATTTATTGAAAGATATTATTTTTGACAGTTTTAATAAAACATGTACTACTTAGATTCGTCTCCATAATTTTATAATAATACTCCTCAAGACTAGCGTATGCCTCATCCTAACTACCATTAATTTTAGCTAATGTCGTCTCTCGGGCTCTCCAGGCTTTGGAATAACTAACTTGTATACGGTGCTCCATATATATATATCTTTAACAATTTGTGATGGACTATATGACAGGTTATCTTTAATAATGTCAATTATTATGGTCTTAATCCATGCAGCGGTAGCTAGTCGATGGCGTCCTGTACTAAGTCTCTCTAAACAAGAATGACGATTTTCTAATGTACTAACTTTAACTATATCGCCATTTCCAATGAATTTGACAAATACTCTCCAATTATAATTCAGTTGATCACAACTATATGTAGTTCCACGAGCATTATTCATACATTAGCTGAACAACTAAAATTATATTTAATTGCTAAATTACTTATAAAGCTTCTAAAGTGAGAACGGCTAGGAAATGATTGTCCCTTAAATACTTCATCAGTGATAGTTTTACAACATCATCATCTACCGTATAATCTATATTTTCAACTAAATCATCACTATTTCCATCGTTGTTTTCACTATCATCATCATGGTTAGATTCATCTGATGAATGTCCTTCTTGGAAAAATAAAATAATTTGTTGAGAAGGACTAGCACCCGAACTAACATACTGGTATTCAGAAAAATATTCACTATTTCTATTATCTAATATTGTTGCTACTTTAATAACATATATTTTTATATACCGTGATTGTAAATTAATATCAAGAATATAATTTCACACATCTTCACTATCTATAAAAAAAAATTAGAACAAAAAATAGACTTCAGAATAAAATTGTAATGAATAGAACAACGTTCAATAATATGATTACGTATATTTTCAAAACTAATATTCAGATAAGTTGAATTTTTTTGGCTTTCTTCTACTTGGTAATTTAACCCATTTACTTTAACGCCATGCGAGCATACAATTCTTACGCTACGATCCATGACGGTTGAGAACTTTTGCTAGAAGAAGCTGAGATGAACTTTGGCTACAGGTAAATTTTTTTTTGATTGTTGGAGGCTTTGTTAGAGCAAGAGAGACAGAGAGAGTGCTTGAGGCTTTGCTAGAGGAGAGAAAGAGAGAGAGAGTGCTGGAGGGTTTGGTTGAGGAAGAAAGAGAGTGTGATGAAGATTCATTTAGCTGTGGATGGTATATATATAGAAGCTTGCATTCGCCGTTGTGCAACGGCTATAATTCTCCCCCCCCCACTACCCCACAAAAGCCAACGGCTATAATTTTTCTCCGTCACCCATCCCGAGAAGCCAACGGTTATAATTCTCTCACCCCCACGCCAACTCGATTTGCGGGCCCCACTCCACCGCCAACTCAGTTGGCGGCCTCTCCCCATTTAATGCTAGCGCTCGCCAACTCAGTTGGCGGGCTCCCATTTTTTTCTGCCCCCGCCAATAGAGTTGGCGAGTCATCTCGTGTTTTACAAAATATCAAAACTTCTCCCCTTTGCCGCAAATACCTCAAATTTTGTCCCTTTATATGAAAAACCTCAAACTTAAATCTTACTAGTAAATGTACATGTGTTGCACCTAAAATAAATTATTTTAATATTATTATAAAATAGTTTTAGTATATTTTAATTATAATTTATTATTGATATATTTTTACCCTTTATAAAAAGTCTTGAAAAGGCTAGCCGTCTAAATCGTACGTATATCCTCACGTAATTAAAAAAAAATTAAAATTTAAAATTAAGTGAGGATATACGTATGGTTTAGACGGCTAGCCTTTTCAAGACTTTAATTGTTTAACTATATAATATTATATAACTATGATCAAATATATCTTCTAACTCATGTGGTTAAGGTGGGAGGCATTTTTCTTCGTTGGTCATGTTCGATTTTCCATGACGTTAGTTATAACAAATTTATTTTTCAATAATTTTTTATACGTAATATTAATTTTTTTTTAAATAAATGGTTGAGTATTTACAAACGGCTTAGACGGCTCACTTTTGAGCTGTTTTAAAACCTCATTATAAGAGTAGAGATAAGTATAGCTATATAAAGGAAAATATGTTAAGTTGAATAACGTTGATTTCTAATTGATTTAGAGTACATCTCTTGTTGATTCTCGTATTGGAGAATTGAGTGGCATTCCTCGTATGTTGGGTTGTTGGTTTCAGTGATTCGCATTTCAGTGTTGTGATGCCAGGTGGTATCAAAGCCTCAACATATATCACAAGGCATATTTGGAACAATTGACAGTAGCTGTTATGACCCGCTCCACTCAAATGGAGAGCCGATTCAAACGGCGCAAGTGCGACGACCCGTCCTGCCTTGCTCGGCGAGATTGACTCTCTTGATGCAAAGGCATTAGACTTGGCCCTTCAGAATGGAGTTCAGACTTGGTTCTTTCAAAGGCGCGCTCGGAGTCTCGCTCGACCGATGCGAATCATCACTAAGGTGGGTGGCTCTGATGAACCTGTCTTTGCTTGACCTGCAAACCTAATAACTTGGACGATTCATGCTAGTCGTTAGGCGAATCACCTATTGCATGCTAATAAAAGAGTTTAACTCACCTAGGTGAGGAAATAATCCCATCTCATATTACTTGCATAGAACATGAAAAAGTTAACTTGCGGCTAGAAGATAGAAAGTTCATTATACGTTTTATTGTACAAGTAGAAGTTTCTCCTTATGCCTCAGTAGTTTTACCTGCGCACTGTTACGATGCACATCACATAGAACATGCCACGGTTTGAAATACTTTACTTAAATGAATCACTCATTTGAGACAGAAAGACTATCAAAATAGTTGTTCCGAACCAAGTCACAGAAACATGGAAAGGCTTTGGGACCATAAGGTCGCCAAGGCTATTTCCATATCGGGAGCTGCATAATGAAAGAAAAGATTGAAAGTACTGAACTGAACTGGTAATGAATCAACTGTACTGAGAATTGAGATAAATTGTACATGAAAATGACTGAACTGTAATGAGAAGTGAATGACTGAACTGTTGTCATGCCCCACTCCCAATAAACGGTGAGTTGAGTACGTAACCAATATCCCCAAGCTACGAGCTTTATGAATAAACCTATATTCGTAACCACGATTGTTGCCTGTAAGTTCTAGGATAAAGTATATGGTAAAGCTAAACCATCAACAAGTAAGAACTAAGTATACTCATAATATCAAGCTTTTACATTTATAACTCACAAGTCTATGTCTTCAAAAGAAAGTATACAAGCTACTCACTAAAATATACAACCACATAACTATCTCCCATAAGATTAATACACATATAATTATACAAGAACACAAAATAAAATTATTCTACGTGCGACATCTCTTACTCTTCAGATTCATCCACATTATATAAGGAAAGAATCTCGTTTTCGTCCCGGCCTTCATCTAGTGAACAAAAACTATGTCATCAAAGACATGCAAGTCCTCGATTCAAGGAAGGTAAAATAAATAAAATAATATGATACTGAAGATCAAGTGCAATGGAAATCTAACCATAATAAACTCTAAGTACAAAAATTATATATAACTTTGAACAAACTTCTAAAGTAATCTTAATCTAGTAAAATAATTGTATCCACAATCGTTTTTTAAGTCCTAAAGTCACTAACATAGTTACAAGGTAATTTTTTCTATATGATGATGCAAAGTTTAGAGAATCTGTTTAAATCTCATAATAGTAGTGTCACGAGCACTATCTAGGCAATAATTTTGTTACTGGGGATTAGGTGATGGCAGGTAGGCACGGTGCTTAGTAGTCCGACCACTTATCTTCGGGAGCAATAAATCATAACATCATTGTAGAAGCATGAAAAATACGCCGGATGACTACGCAGCATATCGGTGCAGAGCAGCATAGGCAGAGGCCTTAAGAGCCATCAAGCGTGCAACAGAGCCTTTTCCGCTAGAACAAAGCGTGAAACATAAAAAGCTCAAAAGGCCATCCGCGTAAGGCAGTACGTCCAAGCCGCTTCAGCGTAAACAGGGTGCTTCTTCGCCTCCAGGGCGTTAAACTCATCCCCTTTTCATACGCAACATGGAGGTGTACAAGAGACGCTTCGTATTCTCCGAAGTGAACCTGTCAGATCCTGCAATGAACCTGTCAGAGCCTGCAAAGAACCTGACGTCTGGACTTCTGGCAAAGGGATATGGCTCGACTACCCAAGCGACGGCTATAATGATGGCACTGCACTGCCACCCAGGCTGTCAAATACCGCCATCCCCTTCGCGTAAACTGCTTTTTCAAAGCACGAGGGAATACGCTGCCTTATTTTACACAGGCAAAACGTGAGCTGTTTACGTTCTGCAGTAGACAAACCGCCTGCTACGCCAAAAATTGCACTCCGTACGAGGTTCGAGGCACGTCTCTTCGCCTAATGTACAGTGCGGTGACAGTTTCTCGAGGCACATCTCTGCGACTGATGCGCAGAAAGGGTTGCAGGCCGTCAAAGAACACGCCTCCACATTTAATGCACGGGATGATGGCAAATCTCGGCATTTAATGCGAGAGATTTGATTATATCTTCAAAAGCCGTAATTCCGGCTAAGACGTCCATGTCAGCACTGTGGCACGGTACGCAGCGGCTTCTACGCCCATCCAGCGATTGTGCCCCTTCGGCTTCTATGCCTGCTCGGCCCCTGTGCCACTTCGGCTTCTATGCCTGCTCGGCCCCTGTGCCCTGTAACACCCTGTTCCGCTCAAGTGGACTGCCGTCTCAATCGGCAATCGTGCAGCTGACCCGACCTGCTTTGCCTCGATCAAGAAGCAAAGGATATCCAGACTTGCCCCTACAGGAACCCGGCTTGGACTTTCATAGGCTCGCTCAGACGTATCGCTCTACCGAGGCGAATCATCGCTAAGGTGGGTGGCTACGGTGAACTTGTCTTTGCTTAGCCAGCACATATAAAATCTGGAATATTTATGCTAGTCGCTAGGTGATTTACCCCTGCATGCTAATAAATCCAACGCACCTAGCTAAGGGAATAATCTCAACTTGTATTGCTTGCTAGAACATGGAAATTGAAATACTGCTTATATTCAGACCCTCGCATGCTAAGTCCCTTAACGGTTTTATCTCTCGGCTTACCTTCGGGTCCGAGCAACGTGCCTGCTTATGTTCCTTAGAAACGCATGCTTGTCTGCTTGAATGTTGCCATGCTTTCATCCAAACCCCGGAAGACTACTACGTAGTCGTTCTGTGCCTAAATAAACCTGCAAGTATCCGGGACCGTCAGGTCATCTAAGGCAATCCCCGAACCAGGAGAATGCACTAAGCAAGAATGAATACTGAACGTAAATCTCGCTTGAATGATAATCATGCTATGTATGCATCTGAACGAGGATCGTGTTATGTACTGATGGAATCCCAGCTCGTGGAGCAATATGCCTCGTTCAGACTAAGTTTAAGTTTCATGATTATCATGTCAAGCTATGGAATATGGATAGACCCTGACCTGCATTATCGCGGACAGCTTGTGCACAAGGTATGTTATGTTGAGTCCCGCGGACGGCTACACCGGGGCACCGGAGCCGATCCGATCCGGACGGGACGTATGAGCAGTCGTATGTTATGGGGCAAGGTGTTATGCAGCGGGGCTCGCCACCTGCGTTGCATATCATTCTGTGTCTTGAGACTGTGAACCGTCCATAATGGCTACGCCAGCGACCTATGTTCATATAGATAAGTCATCCTCGCTTAGCGGCAATCCGCGTGCGAGTCATTGCATAGCATCAATAAACTGAACACCTGAACGATCTTAAAATAACGACCCTCATGTTTGCATATGATATGCTCCTGAATGTTTATACTTGCCCGTGCATGAATTAACAATGGTTGCCTTGGACAGGGAAGGAGAAATGGTAAGTTGGTAAGTCTCGCCGTGTTTTCTCAAACATCGCACGACGCACTGCCCGACACGTTAAGCTATTCAATGTTTGCATGAAACTGATCCTAAGGCAACTAGAAAGACAACTTAATAGTTGTGCACGGAACCTGTATTACGTGTTTGGATTTGTCGAGCGGGCGAGTAGCTTCCCCACCAGTGCATTCAATGTACTGATAATCCACCAGTTTGATATGCAGGGTGCAGGAGAACCTCGTGCGGTGCAGACGCCTCCTTCGTACGTGCTAAGGCCAGGAGTTCCCTCTAAAGTCTTGCAACGGTGCGTCCGGGACTGAAGCGCTTATACAAGACATAAGTTGTGAACATCGCCTGACCATCGCTTGTACATTCATTCCACAGTTGTAGCCACTTGGCACGCTTTTACTGTTTCAGAGAGAGGCTTGAGCGACTTGTAATCTCGGCTATACGCCGCCTGTAATACATGTTTCATATCAATAAAGAGATTACTTTACTTGTTTCGATGCTTCCGCTATATTGTCGACTCAGTGAACCTGTTACCGATCGCTATGCGTTTCCTAAACTCCGCTGCACTCGGACAATCTGTGCGACTCTGTGGCTTAGAACTCTTGCCGTCAGCCAATGAACCATGGCCTTGCACGGGCGTGGAACACGCTCGTGCGGCATCACGCCCGGATGGGTTAAGCGATCGTTCCGCGGGAGCGCTGGCGAGGGTGATTCCCGCCTAGCGGGAACGGCCGATTGCCTGCGGGAGATCGGGGCGTGACATATTGGTATCAGAGCCTGGCTTCTACATCTTTGGACTTCGATTCGATATCTCTGTTTCGAAAGCTCGTTCGTGGGTTATGTGCACGCTCTCTCTCAATGCCTCGATGGGATGTTCCAACAATAAGTCTAAATACTTTCAAAATACATTTTGAATGTTATGCTTGCTTGTCTGGTTGTATGCTGCGAGTGGCCTTTGAGCCAACCTGTGCGAACCCTTGAGAGTATCGCTAGTAGCTTGTCCGATTTTCACTAACCCTAAGTTTGGTTGAATGCATCTATTCGAGGGACGCCTTGAACTAGTGCACCATCCAAGACTTAAGAAAAGGTGAAACTCGAGTGCTAAGACTTCGCTATCACTGAGCTGGTTGACGTGTTCACGCTAGAGGGTACCTTCGAAAGTGCGCACGATCCAGTCTAAGCGATATGCTGATTTCGAAGCTTGTGCAAGTGAATATCCAAATGAACAAGTACAAACGACTTGTCTAGGATTGCCTCAACCCTAGATTTCTGCTTGTCCTTAGTAAGTCTCGAGGACGAGACTTTTTCTAAGTTGGGTAGAATGTAACACCCTGTTCCGCTCAAGCGGACTGCCGTCTCAATCGGCAATCGTGCAGCTGACCCGACCTGCTTTGCCTCGATCAAGAAGCAAAGGATATCCAGACTTGCCCCTACAGGAACCCAGCTTGGACTTTCATAGGCTCGCTCAGACGTATCGCTCTACCGAGGCGAATCATCGCAAGGTGGGTGGCTACGGTGAACTTGTCTTTGCTTAGCCAGCACATATAAAATCTGGAATATTTATGCTAGTTGCTAGGTGATTTACCCCTGCATGCTAATAAATCCAACGCACCTAGCTAAGGGAATAATCCCAACTTGTATTGCTTGCTAGAACATGGAAATTGAAATACTGCTTATATTCAGACCCTCGCATGCTAAGTCCCTTAACGGTTTCATCTCTCGGCTTACCTTCGGGTCCGAGCAACGTGCCTGCTTATGTTCCTTAGAAACGCATGCTTGTCTTCTTGAATGTTGCCATGTTTTCATCCAAACCCCGGAAGACTACTACGTAGTCGTTCTGTGCCTAAATAAACCTGCAAGTATCCGGGACCGTCAGGTCATCTAAGGCAATCCCCGAACCAGGGGAATGCACTAAGCAAGAATGAATACTGAACGTAAATCTCGCTTGAATGATAATCATGCTATGTATGCATCTGAACGAGGATCGTGTTATGTACTGATGGAATCCCAGCTCGTGGAGCAATATGCCTCGTTCAGACTAAGTTTAAGTTTCATGATTATCATGTCAAGCTATGGAATATGGATAGACCCTGACCTGCATTGTCGCGGACAGCTTGTGCACAAGGTATGTTATGTTGAGTCCCGCGGACGGCTACACCGGGGCACCGGAGCCGATCCGATCCGGACGGGACGTATGAGCAGTCGTATGTTATGGGGCAAGGTGTTATGCAGCGGGGCTCGCCACCTGCGTTGCATATCATTCTGTGTCTTGAGACTGTGAACCGTCCATAATGGCTACGCCAGCGACCTATGTTCATATAGATAAGTCATCCTCGCTTAGCGGCAATCCGCGTGCGAGTCATTGCATAGCATCAATGAACTGAACACCTGAACGATCTTAAAATAACGACCCTCATGTTTGCATATGCTATGCTCCTGAATGTTTATACTTGCCCGTGCATGAATTAACAATGGTTGCCTTGGACAGGGAAGGAGAAATGGTAAGTTGGTAAGTCTCGCCGTGTTTCCTCAAACATCGCACGGCGCACTGCCCGACACGTTAAGCTATTCAATGTTTGCATGAAATTGATCCTAAGGCAACTAGAAAGATAACTTAATAGTTGTGCACGGAACCTGTATTACGTGTTTCGATTTGTCGAGCGGGCGAGTAGCTTCCCCACCAGTGCATTCAATGTACTGATAATCCACCAGTTTGATATGCAGGGTGCGGGAGAACCTCGTGCGGTGCGGACG
This sequence comes from Iris macrosiphon, assembly GCA_036927795.1. NCBI lineage: Eukaryota > Viridiplantae > Streptophyta > Magnoliopsida > Asparagales > Iridaceae > Iris > Iris macrosiphon. The sequence goes on from JAYESA010000256.1 coordinate 266,171, forward strand.
CCTCCTTCGTACGTGCTAAGGCCAGGAGTTTCCTCTAAAGTCTTGCAACGGTGCGTCCGGGACTGAAGCGCTTATACAAGACATAAGTTGTGAACATCGCCTGACCATCGCTTGTACATTCATTCCACAGTTGTAGCCACTTGGTACGCTTTTACTGTTTCAGAGAGAGAGGCTTGAGCGACTTGTAATCTCGGCTATACGCCGCCTGTAATACATGTTTCATATCAATAAAGAGATTACTTTACTTGTTTCGATGCTTCCGCTATATTGTCGACTCAGTGAACCTGTTACCGATCGCTATGCGTTTCCTAAACTCCGCTGCACTCGGACAATCTGTGCGACTCTGTGGCTTAGAACTCTTGCCGCCAGCCAATGAACCATGGCCTTGTACGGGCGTGGAACACGCTCGTGCGGCATCACGCCCGGATGGGTTAAGCGATCGTTCCGCGGGAGCGCTGGCGAGGGTGATTCCCGCCTAGCGGGAACGGCCGATTGCCTGCGGGAGATCGGGGCGTGACATGCCCCCTCGGCTTCTACGCCTGTTCGGCCCCTGTGCCCCCTCGACTTCTACGCATGTTCGGCCCCTGTGCCCCCTCGGCTTCTATGCCTGTTCGGTCTCTACGACCACTCGGCTTCTATGCCTGTTCGGCCTCTATGACCACTCGGTTTCTATGCCTGTTCGGCCTCTACGACCACTCGGCTTCTAGGCCTGTTCGGCTTCTATGCCGGTTTGATAACTATTTAGCTTCTTTGCCATGGTGACAGACATTTGGCTTCTATGCCAACCTCTTCTATACGATGGATACCTACCTACGTGGCTTTTACGCCGTGATCTTCGTAGAAATAGTACGCGTTGTGTCCCTTAGTTGGACCCGCGTCACACGCTCATTCAAAAGATCATCTATACGCAGGCATTGGTTACTTTAACCGTTGTGTAAAAGGGTGCTGTACTTTTCACTCCTCGGTTGTTACACCGACGGAGTGGTCACTGTCACTAAAACTCTATAAATAGAGACCTCTATCAATGAGGAACAAGGTCGGAAAAAATTGGTCAAGAAAGCCAATATCAGATCCGAGGTCGAGAAACTGAAAACTTGAAGATCGAATCAGGTCAACAAGAATCGAAAGATCGAACCCGAGAGAGAGAGAGAGAGAGAGAGAGAGAGAGAGAGAGCACCCGGAGCTCAGGCAAAGAGTAGGGATCGACGACTTTGGCATCGTGCATCCACCCTCTCCTGCAACCTTCGAAGCTGCTTCCTGTCTTCTACGGCACTTCTTCAACATCGTGTGGTCCAAGGGCTAAAGTGATCGACTGCAGATCAGACACCTATAGAAATATCTACCCAGATTAAATAAATTGTACTCCCATATCCTCGTATAGGATCAAATTATACAAGTTTGTTTGTAAACAAAAGAAGGCGGGTTCTGTGTAAACCCCATATTGAATACATCTTCATTCTTTCGTTTAATACCACAAACAAGATGACGACTCTGCTGGGGACATCTTTCTCTTCTGACGAGGAAGCAATTGCTCAACACGATGCGGTATCCGTAGGATCCGTGAAGAAGACACTGGTCGTCCAATTCGACCAGTCTGCCTACGAAGACATGCTTCGAACCGGGGGTAGCTCTCACTCTCTCTCCGTCCAAGACAACAGAAAGCTGCGCAAAGTGTGGATGCCCAAGACATCCTCTACCGTTCTTGTGGACTCTCCGATCTCTCCGACCAATAAGGTGGTAGCACCGCTCCTTCCGTGCCCTGTACGTAAAATTCAGTCTCCCGCTACGCGCGGTACAGACAAAACTTCGGGCAAAGCCTTAGCGCTGATCCAGAAGTATTTACTGCGCTCTACGCGTAGGAACCAGTCTCCCGCTACGCGCGGTACAAACAAAACTTTGGGCAAAGCCTCAGCGCTAACCCAGAAGTATCCACTGCGCTCTACGCGCAGAAACCAGTCTCCCGCTACGCGCGGTACAGACCAAACTTTTGGTGATGCCTCAGCGCCCGGACAGAAGTACAAATCATGCTCCAGGCGCAAGACAACATCTGACCTCTACAAGGAACCAGATGAGCGCCATGATTTCCGCGAAGGAAAGCAGGCAGCGGAATACTCGACTCCTCGGCCGTTACGCCAGCGAAGGAGCAATCTGCCTACCCTCCGGATTACGCGGGAAGCCGACGGCCAACTGAGGACCTCTTCAGCCTTACGCCACTCTGAGCGAATCTCCAATTTACGCCAGGCAAAGTCCAACGACGTAAAGCAAGCTCAAGTTGCTACTCCCCCTGACCTGCGCAAATACTTAATCCAGAAGCGTAAGGAGAGGGGACCTTCCAACATGTCTATTACGCCCCCTAGCGAGCAATGTTGTAATAGTCATAAAATTGTGATTGACTGTTGCTGTTCTAAAGCAAAACGGTCGGTTTTCGACCGATTGAGCTACTCTCAGTCTTTTCCGGAAGAAGAGCCCGCGTATGCGTCCGTGAACATGGCTTCTCACATACCTAGAGGAGGGTCGAGCTCAAGACGTCATCCCTCAGGGCCTCCGAGCCGAAGAAGATTCGAAGACCTCCTCAGGAACACTGAAGCTGGGGTGTTCCAAAATACCCGTTCAAGGTCACAGCAACCGACTTCGTACTCATCTGATTCCGACGCTGGGGGTCGCCAATCTCCCAGATCAGATGCTGAGAGTATAGAGTCGACTTCTGCAGCGACCTATACTTATCCTTCGAGGATGCCCAGGGAAACGGGAGCCTACGCCATTGAAGACGAACGCGAGGAAGCTTCACCGTCAGGAAACACGGAATAACGCATCACTATGCTGGAAACGTCTCTGAAATAAATGCAATCCATAATGGAGAACATGCACCAGATGATGCTAACTCAGCACGCAACTGCCATGGCTCAAGCGTCGGTCCCGCCAACTCAGATACGTGCGGGGGTGGACTTACCACCATCCAACCCAAGCCAAAAGCCTCCTCTAGATCAAGAGTCAGCAGTTCCTCCACTTTCTCACTCGGTGAATATATTACCGCCCGTTGGAGTCATGATACAACCAACTCCATACTACACCGTAGCCCCGCTTCCAACTAAAAATTCGATGCAGGCAGTGCGGGAGTTGAAAGCCCAGTTTGACGCCTTGAAGCACAAAGATCAGCTCAAGAAACTGGGAATCAACCAGCCTTACCCAGCTATCAGGGAAGAAGTCCCTTTTTCTCCGAAGTACAAGCCTCAGACTATGGCTCTGTTCGAAGGAAAAACATCGCCAAGTCAATACATGAACTATTTCAGTATGATGACGGTGTTGCTACAAGGAAACGACGCCCTCCTCACTCGGGTGTTCAAAGGCTGCCTCTCAGGAGTAGCCTATCAGTGGTACCGTAGCTTGGCGGACAACTGCATTACTTCCTTCGAAGACTTCAAAGCTTTAATTTTTACGCGATTCTACGAGGGTGGAATGGACATGTCTATGTCCTCTCTCATCGAAGTCAAACAAAGGGAAAAGAAGGACGTTCGCACCTTCGTCGAACGTTTTCGTCAGGCCACCTTACAAATGCCTCCAGGAGTTCCAGACTCGGCGTTAGTAGAAATTTGTAGGAAGAACCTCCTTCCCGTAGTCTCAGTATTTACAGGACCATATCAGTTCCATGAGTGGCCTTCGTTCATCGTCTCGGCAGTGGCCGCCGAAGACAACAGTCGCAAGGCGCGCGGCAATGGCATCATGATCTCCGCCTCCGACAGAGGCAAAAGGTCATCTCCCAGCAGCGACCATCCTCGCAGCTCCAAGGGGAAAGAAGCTCTGACGGTCAATACGTCCAGACAAAAGACGGCGACGACCACGCAGACGAAGCCCGGGACTTCCAGGCCCGTCGAAGTCTACTCTTTCGACGACGACGATATCCCTAGTATATTCGAGTGTCTCGTCAAAAGCGGAAAGATCACCCTTCCGGAGCTAAGGCGGCCCCAAGAAGCCGGCAGTACTGACGACCCCAAATACTGCATCTTCCACAGATACGTACACCACCCAACAAAGGCGTGTTACATACTGAATAGGAGGATCCAGGAGTTGATCGATGCTAAGTCCATCACTCTGCACAATACCGAGAAGACGGTCACGGCCAACATGATCTCTCTACGGTTCGGCGATCTGTCTTCCCAAGAGTTCATGAACGGTGTCACGTCCATTTCCCGAGCTATGATGGAAATCGTCAATCTCCCTCCATCTAGAGATCAAAATCAAGACCTGGTACCCCTGACCACCCGGCAGGGCGAGATTATGTGGGTTCATCCGAATTTGGTGTCAGAGCTCGAGGAAGAGACTAAAGCTATGAAAGCTACGTCTAGAAGAAGCTCCAAGCGCAAACCATGCCACATGGTCGCAACTTCTTCACCATCAGACGAGGACGAGGTACTTGCTGCAACCCGTTCAGGGAAAGCCTACCTCAACGACTGCGAAGCAAGTCAGGAGGATGCACCGGCGGACGCTTCAACTGCCAAACCTTCGGGACCAGGCCCCGTGGTACCAGAGGCCAGCCCTTCAAAATCGACGCCGGCAGACAAAGGGAAGCAAAGAGAAGTGCGCTTTGATAAACCTGTGAAAAATATTCAAAACAAAGGTTTTGAGAAGCCATACAACTTCGATATCCTGGCCCAACTGGCTAATACACCAGCCAGGCTCTCCATCTTCGAGCTACTCAGGCTCTCCCAAGACACTCGTCTAGCCTTGAGTGAAGCGCTGATGTAGGCAGAGGCATGCTTGACCCAGCTCAAGTCCCCCGATGAAGAACCAGTCAGCGCCCAATATTCTTCGGTCGCATGCGCAATCAACCGGCTAACCAAGAAGATCCTTTCGATGACGATACTGGGAAAATGCAAGTTCACCGATACAGCCCGCAGGCATTGAAGATCATGTAAAACATGGGCTATGACTTGAAGCGGAAGCCAGGCCTCAACTACGGAAGAGGCAGACGAACACTGCCGCGCGGCGACCCCCGCTATCAGCAGACCCGTTTCGGGTTAGGATATGCCACCGCCCTTGCGACTTCTAAGTCAGACGAGGACATCTTTTCCTCCTCCCAGAACGGCTCGTCGCCCCCCGACTCACCTGATGCTCTCGAACAAACACTATCAGTAAATAACGTGGTGACAGATCCCTCAGGAGCAGATGAACAGGATTTGGAGCCGTTTGAGAATGACTCTTGGGCTCAGCAAATGGATACGCAGTGGGAATTCTGCTTCGAGCAAAGAGAACCTCCCACCAAAGACGAAGTTATCCAAATCGATGTTGGGGGTGAACTTTCGCCAAAGCCGATATTTATCAGTGACAATCTTCCCCCAGCTGAAAGGGAAGAAATCATACAGCTGATAAAGGAATACGTCGACGTCTTTGCATGGGATTATGGGGACATGCCGGGCCTTGACCCGAAGGTGGCTACTCATAAGCTCAATATATTGACCGACTCGAAGCCTATGAAGCAGCACCAACGCCGGTTTCGCCCGGACATGATGGACACCATTGAAGCTGAAGTCAAGAAGCTGATAGCCTGTGGTTTCATCCGGGAAGAACAACATCCCGACTGGGTCGCCAATGTTGTCCCAGTCATGAAAAAAATAGGAAGGTACGTATCTGCATCGATTATCGAGATCTGAACGCAGCCTGCCCCAAGGATGAGTTCCCTCTTCCCATCACGGATATCATGATCGACAATACCTGCGGTTTTGAACGCATGTCTTTCATGGACGGATTCTCGGGATACAATCAGATCAAGATGCATCCTGAAGACGAGAAACACACTGCTTTCCGTACCCCGTTGGGAGTGTATTGCTATACGGTCATGCCCTTCGGATTGAAGAACGCCGGGGCTACATACCAACGGGCTATGAGTAACATATTCCATGAGCATTTACGAAAAACATTAGAATATTACGTGGACGACATAGCCGTCAAGAGCCGCCTCAAGGATGATCACATTCAAGACCTGAGGACGGTATTCGAGTTAATGCGCCAACATCAACTCAAGATGAACCCTACGAAGTCCTTTCTGGGTGTATCTAGTGGCAAATTTCTGGGGTTTGTCATTACCGCTAAAGGCATTCAGGTGGACCCTGACAAAGTCCAGGCAATCGTGGAAATGCGACCGCCCCGTAATCTGAGGGAACTCCGGGGATTTCAAGGCCGTCTGACTTATATCCGGAGGTTCATATCTAACCTCTCGAGGAGATGTCAGCCCTTTTCGCATCTCATGAAGAAAGGTGTATCCTTCGTATGGGACGAAACCTGTCAGCAAGCATTTGGGGATATCAAACGCTACCTCACCAGTCCGCCAGTTCTGGTGCCTCCCATCATGGGAAGACCATTCTTGCTGTACGTCCGAGCAATGGATCATTCGCTAGGAGCTCTTCTCGCACAGAAGAACGATGTAGGGCATGAACAGGCTATCTACTACCTCAGCAGGATGATGGTCGGAGCCGAACACCGGTACAACCCAGTAGAGAAAGAATGCTTGGCTCTGATGTTCGCTATCCAAAAGACGCGGCACTACGTCACCGGCCAGACTATCCACATCATCTCCAGGATCAACCCTCTTCGAGTACTGATGAGCAAGCCGAGCGTTCTTAATTCCTGACTCGCAACTTGGGCGATGCTGTTAACACCATATGACATGGTATACGTACCGCAGAAGTCCATCAAAGGCCAAGCGCTGGCCGACTTCCTAGCTGCTCATCCGATCCCGGAGGCCTCCAAATTATACGAAGACATTTCCGACGAAGTTGCAGAATATAATTCCGCAATGGAAGGTGACGCATGGCAACTGTCCTTCGACGGCGCCTCCAGGACTGGTCCCCAGGGAAACGTGGTTTCAGGGGTAGAAATTGTCCTAGTCACTCCTGATAAACTCGTCATCTACCGGACATATTCTCTTAACAAACCATGCTCCAACAATGTGGCGGAATACAACGCCCTGTTAATTGGACTCCAAGTCGCTAAAGAGCTAGGGGTCGAGTCCCTGGAAGCTTTCGGTGATTCTCTGCTTATCGTCAATCAAGTCAGAGGAATATATGAAGTCCGGAATCCAGACCTCGTCCCCTATCACCAAGCGACGGTCGAGATAGCCATGACATTCAAAGGATTCTTCCTAGAGCATGTGCCTCGATCCCAGAATCTGGAAGCTGATGTCCTAGCCAGTCTAGCGGCGGATTTAGCCACTCCTATAAGAAGGCAGAATTCGGTAATCCTTCTTAACAGAGATTTATTCTGCGTGAAGAACAACCTTCACATAGAACGCAGCCACGCTGTGAACACAGATCCCCCTGGAAGAGACTGGAGGAGTCCCTTCATAGATTTTGTCGCATACGGAATCTTGCCAGAGGACCCCAGAGAAGCAGTATCCGTCAAGAGACGATCGTTACGCTTCTACTTCGATGCATCTTCACAATGCCTATATCGTCGGACTTACGACGGACTGCTATTAAGATGTCTCTCAGACGACGAAGCATAGTAGATTATCCGGGAAGGTCACGACGGCGTATGCGGAGCGCATCAGCCCGGTCCTAAGCTGCAGGATCGTATCAGGAGAATGGGCTATTACTGGCCCACTATGATCACAGACGCAATCAGCTATGCAAGACAATGCAGAGCCTGTCAGGTCCATACAGACTTCATACATCAACCGTCTGAATATCTACATCCTACGATTGCATCCTGGCCTTTCGAGGCATGGGGTATGGACATCGTTGGTCCTATTCACCCGTCTTCTTCCAGAGGTCACCGGTTCATACTAGCCATCAAGGATTATTTCTCCAAATGGGTGGAGGCGATCCCTCTTGCTGAGGTAAAAGCGTCAGACGTAATCAGCTTCATCAAACACCACGTCATTTATCGCTTTGGGATTCCCCGAAGGATAATCCATGACAATGGGCCTCAGTTCATCAGCCAAGCGTTTCATCGATTTTACGATAAAAATCGAATACGTAATATTGCCTCTACGGCATATTATCCAGCTGCTAATGGTTTGGCGGAAGCTTTCAATAAAACCATTATCAAACTCCTGAAGAAGTTCGTCTCTTCGAACAAAAGAGACTGGAACGAGAAGCTGGGCGAATGTCTCTGGGCATACCGCACAACGGTACGGACACCGACAGGTTGTACCCCCTTTTCACTAGTCTACGGGAGCGAAGCAGTTCTTCCCATCGAAATCCAGATCCCGTCGCTCAGGATAGCCGTAACTAATGAGCTGACCCAAGAAAAAAATGACCTGTTAAGGCTTCAAGAGCTGGAAGGATTAGACGAGAAATGCCTCCAAGCTCAACATCGCATCACGCTCTACCAAGCACGCATTTTCAGAGCTTTCAATCATAAAGTAAAGGAAAGAGTGTTCAAGATCGGCAAGCTAGTCTTAGCCTTAAGAAGGCCGATGATTCTCACTCACAGGAGTAAAGGGAAATTTCAGCCCAAGTGGGAAGGCCCTTTGTGATCGAGACAACGTTCTCGAATGGCGCTTACAGGTTAGCCCAGCCTAATGGAGACCTATTAATGGCTCCTATCAACGGTAAATTCCTGAAGAGGTACTATGCTTAACCTCCTCTACCCCAGGGTAGAATACGGCAGGAATCCTAATTCTGACAAAACTACTTCCATAACGAAGCTAGTTAGGTCATATTCTATCATGTCCGTACGACCTCTGAATAGATATGTCCTGCTAGAAGTTTATCGAGAGTTTATCACGTCCATACTACCTCTGATATCACTCTCACCTAAACCTGTCATTTACATTCCGAAATGATGGGTCCACAAAGTCAGAAAAGATGTGTTTTATTTCCAAAAAGAGCAGAATTACATTGGGGAAGCTAAGAGCAAGGAAGGATACATCATTGCGGGGGAGCAGTCAGATCGCGAATCAACTTCGCCAGTGCAGCTACCTTCTCGCCCCTGGAAACCAAGGCATCAGCGCGGGCCCGTTCCAGCCGTGCCTCAGGATTGTTCGTAAAGGCCAGCTCGGCCCTTGCCCGGAGAGAGCCAGCTCGGGCAGCTTCTGCACGATCCAATTCCCGTCGAGCAGTGCTCAGCCGACCGGACGCTACGCCTAGACCTGCCAGCGACTGAGAAGCCCACTCCTCTGCCCGAGCGAGTTTCTCCTTCAACTTGCTGACCCTCGCTGCATTCCCTTCGTGCTCGGATTGGCACCGCGTCTCAACAGCAAGAGCCTCCTCCACGACGGCTTTTCTTTTATCCTTCTCCAGCTCATGCGCCTTGATGGAACTATCCAAGCTCTCCAGCTGTTTGGTAAGCCGTGCAGTCATGGAGTTGTATCTGGCCTGGACTTCAGCTTCAAAACTGCCTCGAGTCAGCTGCAAGTATTCGTTAATGGGTTGCTCCAACCCATTAACCATCGCCTCCAGGGCGTCAGCTACCCCGGAATCGCCAAACGCTCTGAAGGCCCCAATCAAAAACTGGGAAGTCTTCTTCAGGCTCTCAAAATCCAGATTCTTCGCCAACACCATTGTTATCAGCGTGTTCAAATTGGCGTAGAAGGTGCCGGTATACAGCTCAGTCAGCGCAACCAGATCTGGTTGGACGCCAGGAGTGGCCGCGATATTGGCGAGTTCCCCTCCAAGGACGATTGCAGACGAGGTGGCCACAGCCGCCGCCTTGACAGGGGGTGCGACCGAAGAGGTACGGCAACGACGGTCGAAGTCATCGCCATACTCACAAGAGGCGAGATCACGACGACGGGTTCGTCCTCCTCTTGAGGTGACGAAACTACTCCGGGCGTACTGGCCCCCGAAGCCACTTCCTCATCGAAGTCGAACGCCTCCGTATCATCGTCAGGAGCCCGAACGGAGCCAGAATGTGCTTCAACGCTATACTCCCCGTGGGCGCCATCCCCTGAGAAGAGGACAAGAAAGTTGACATCAATATGATAGTAATATTTCTAAGAGGAGACATAAAGATGACCTTTATCCGTAGACAACGGTATATATGCCGCGTCTGCAGCCGATGTAGCTATATCGTACCTTAATGACGCAATATGAACTGTCATACCTGGAGAAGGAGGTGGGCCAACCGACATCGCCTGGAGCTCCACCAAGCCTCCGCCGAGACGTGTTCGAGGTTCGTTAGCTGGAACCTCGCTGGTCATGCTCACGGGCACAGCAGGAGTTTCCTCCGTTGCTGGCCTAGAGGAAGATTCTCCCATTTGCCTCGGCCACGCGGGCGATTTCATTCCACTACCAGAGGCAGTGGCAGCAGTGGCAGCAATTGCAGCCTCAAGCAGGAGTTCTCCGACACCGCCAGCCGTCTTCTTCTTCCTCTTGAGAGGGGAAGTTTGCTTCGAGATAGAAGCCCTTCGCTTTCCTGAGATCGCCAGTGCCCCCGCAGGCGGAGGCACTTCGCACCTCGGCACCGACACCAGAGGCTCATCCGAAATGACGGACTCCTCACCCTCGTCAGATGAAACCGAGGGGACTTCGATTCTTCCCCCAGGCTTGGAAGAAGGTACCCTGAAGCTTCCACGCATGTCAAAATCACGATGGAGAGTATTGATCGCCACGTAGAACTGAGCATACGAATGGAGGATGCGCAGCTCCGTAGAAAGGGTGGCGACAGGCACAATGAAGATTGCTCCCGTGCAACCCGTGATGAAGTACCGCCATCCCCTGGCTCCATCAATGAGTCCGCCCCTGGACCTGAAGCTGGTAATGGCATTGCCCACATGCAGCTGATCGTACCCAAACTGCCTGGTGAACCGACTGGGCAAGTAAGGCTCAAAGAAGCAATGATCTTCGCTTCTGTACAGCAAGTGGGAGGGTCTGATGCAGACCAACCAATTAAAGGCCTCCGGAGAAAGAGTGGTCTTTTCTCCGCCTAAATCCTCGAGCCTGATCCCCGACTGATTACGATGTACAGAAGGGACAGTGCAGAAGAGCTTCCAACAATGGCCAAGGCCCAGCGTCAGCCGACAGTCCACGACTGTGTTCACGTTCCAGAGGGAGCCCTTGTAGTTCGCAAGAAACTACCCCCCGCACTGCTACCAGGACCGGGAGACATCACCCGGGGGTTGTGGAGAATTAACCATCCCATCAAATACAGGTATGGTAGTTCCACCCGGGGAAAACTCTCACGCCGAGCTTCGTCGACGAGCAGTCCGTCAGCCATGGCTCTCAGGCCAGCCTGTATACGGCACACCATGGCAGGAAGCAAGCCCAGCCTTGCCCCAAACACCAGACGGACGGCGGGCCACAAGATGTTCCGATGAATACGGTCCGCAGACGCGGTGCCAGGCACCACTACTCGACGCAGCCATAGGGAGAGAAAGCCAGCCAGCTTGGCTTCCTCAGACAAAGGCCTGCGGCAACGCCTCAGGTAGCTATAGGCCTTAGTGCCTTCAGGGTACTTTCCTACCCCGTCAGCGAGGAAATGATCTGGAGCTTTAGCCTCCTCCATAAGATCCACAACGACCTCAGCACTGAGCATGCCCAAGCAGTTCACGGGCTCGTGCTTGTCCCCCGAAACCTTCACCGACTTGACGGCCCTGGCCCGGTGGAAGAAGAGGTAGGACATCCACTTAGTGGTATGAGCCAAGTCAGAGGGCTCATTATAAAAAGCAGTGCACGTGAGGTAGTGGCACATCAGCTCCTGATACACCTCCACCACCCGAGGATTCGAGTCCTCCAACTCCCGGTTGGTAGGAACATACTCTTCATATGGGGTATCCCCCATCGGCAGTCTCGAGATCGCTGCCATTTCGTGGAGGGCCAACCCTAACTCTCCCAGTGGAGTGGCGAAGGTTTCGGTGAGCGAAATGTATCGCTCCATTAGCGCCAGAAAGAGGTTAGGGTTGGGAGGCAACCCAACACTCGTCACGCTCACGGCGGCATACAGTCCGATGACTTCCAGCTCTCTCCGAAAATGCTTCAAAGCCCAGTCAACTAGTTAGGACCATCGGAGATTTGTTGGGGTAATCCACCCGTTGCACCGAGGATTCTCCTTGGGGTATACCCCCCCTCGCACCATGAAGTCATTACAGAAAGTCGACAATTGCACCGGCTGGATCATTGAACTGTCTTCACTCAGGACGCTGCCCGGGCACAGTCCCCTGAACAACGTCACAACGCCAGTGGGACGGCTGACAAACGACCCCCGGTCGGCTCCTTTCAGATGAAAGATCTTCCCCGGTTTCCTGTGAAGATCAGGAGTCAGCGTCCACGACATCCTTCTGCGATGTGTGGCATGGAAGAAAGCTGAGATAGGATAATCTCTCGGCATCGTGGGCAAATACAAGACCACGCTCTCGGCAGGGAAAACCCAGGGTTCTCTCTTGGGCTTCATCTGGGACTGCTTGTCTATCATGTCCCCAAAGAGGAAGGCCGGCTTGATGTACTGCTCCCCATCTACGTACGTTAGGGGCTCCCCGTTGATCATGCTCAGCAGCATTCGCTCGCCCTGAGCCGATATCAAGATCCTCCTCCCTTCGGGATACTGGGGTCCGGAGATAGGAAATGTCACATGCGACAGATCCTCCAAGTAGTTCGAGTGCAGCATCCCAGCAGCGGATCCCATCACCTCGGCCAGCGAAGACTCCTGCAAGTCGATTGCAAAAACGCAAGGAAAATACGTCATTACGAACCTTGCAACATAAGGGCCAAGAAGCGACAGTCGGTGCTTTACGCCAAGACTGTACAAAATTTGGTCCTCCTACGCCAGGAGTCATATCCCGAAAGCGTAATTGGCGGTATACCGTCCGTGCTTTACGCCAGACTGCCAAAAATCTAGTTATTACGCTGGAGGTCCCATCCAAAGCGTAAAACTAAAATTTTATAGTATACACCAAAGTCTTCGGCAGCCAGAGCTTTTACGCTCATAACTACGAAGACATGGAGTTTTTACGCTGACACATTAGAAATGTGGGCATAAAAGATAAAAACGTCTCCGTGCGTCATATTCCTCAAAGAGGCTATCAGCACAGAAGATGACCTGGCGCGGTCATGTTCAACGTGTGCGAAGGATTTTTTATAGTTTTTTGTCATTCCCAAATGACTATACCTCTAAGGCCGGGTGCGCTACTCGTCGGCAGAATGCTTCGCTCAGAGGGAAGTTCGCCTCGCCCAACCGAAGACTCCCTCGTCGGGGCAGAAGGACGAGAAGAAGAGCCTATGCTCTTTCCCTTGGTGGAGAGGGTTTGTTTCGGCGCCATTTATGGAAGCTTGGAGTGCTCAGAGAAAGAACGAGGGGAAAAAAAACTTAAAATCAAAAGCTCTCTCTCACAGAAGACGGATAAAAAGTTTCTCTCTCCAAAGGTCGGGATATATATATAGTTTGGATCGACTCCTCGAATCCTCAGGCGGCTCCTCGAAACCCCCAACCAAATCTCACAAATTAATATTTGGTTATGATTGGGTGCTACGTCAGCCCACTACTCTCGAAAGACGGACAGTCAGCAGATTCGAAGAGTTTTTCGCGCAAAAGCAGGTCAGCGGTTCCTATGCTAAGGGGCTTTTTTACGCTCGACAGCAACAGATCTACGGTTTTACGCTTGCAAGCTACAAGTCTATGATTTTACGCCCGGATGCCTTTGTGCTCGGTAGCTTTTATGCTCGAGAGGCCACAAACCTACGACTTTTTACGCTCAGCAGGTACCAAATCAATGATCTCACGCTCGGTGGCGCTTAGTTTACGCTCGGAGGCAGCAGATCCGCAACCTCTACGCTCGGAAGATTTCTTTCATTCACAGGCTACAAATCTACAGTTCTACGCTAAGGAGCTTTCTACGCTCGACAGCAACAGATCTACGGTTCTATGCTCGCAAGCTATCAGTCTATGGTTTTATGCCCGGATGCCTTTGTGCTCGGTAGCTTTTACGCTCGAGAGGCTACAAACCTACGACTTCACGCTTAGCAGCTCCAAATCGATGATCTCACGCTCGGTGGCTTTCTACGCTCAATAGGCCTACGAACTCAAGATTTTCAGCTCATCTACGCTACGGATATCTGACTTTCCGTATATCCGAACTCAAGACGGTCAATTATAGGAGTTCATACATAAGATACTCCTTCTTGGTGTAGCGCCCCGTTCCCCCGGTACGGGGAGCGCGGCTAAGAAACACAAACGGTATCGTTCGATCGGGATAAATTGAATTAAGAACTCGTCCTCGTTATGGATTTGTTTCTTCGGAATCGATTCCCATATTCAGTGGACTGCGCCCCAAGGATCGGCTTAGCGGCAGAGTCAGGAGGGACCTCTCCGCTGCTATCTTTTATTGCCTCGGTTTTCGATGTCGCTTGTTGCTTTCGTGCTTTGAGTTGATTTTGGGACTTGCTTGTTTTCTTGAACGGTTTCGATGGTTTTCATTATTTTCGTTCATTGACTTGCACTTCTATTCCGAGATTGGAAAGAGAGGAAGAAGTATTAATCGAGCTGTTCGTGTGCAGGTGAACGAGCAGTAGGCGGCTTGCGAGCGGAGTCGTGAAGCGCCTCTTTCCTTCTTCTTTCCAAAATCTAAGTGAGTGGCTACCAACCCGATTAGCTAGCCCTGCTTCCAAGCTTCACTCCTTTGCCCCGATCAAACGATACCAGGTAATAATAAAAGAAACCAAGATAAAAGAGAATAGACTGGGTTCATTATGCTTGTCAATAAACTTGTGAACGGTTATATCTTTGCATGCTTGTTCGTTCGTAATGTTCATCAAATGCATAGATACAAGTTTAAACGTATATTCTGATGCATGAATATAACGTAGTTACAATGTAAACGAATCATGCAATGTTGCTTATCTTGTTCACGTGCCTCAACTGCATCAACGTTAACGTGACACAAATGATTGATCACGGACAACTTGTGCACAAGGTAACGGGTTCCGCGGACGGTCGCTGGGGCACTGGCACCGATCCGGTCCGGGCGGAACTTCACGATAGTCTCACGTGCGAACGGGATGGCGTGCAGTGCCTCACGTGCTTCGTTGCACACCATCTTCGTTCAAAGACTAAACGGTCCATTATGGCTCCTAGCCAGTGATCCCAACGTGTATATTTAAACCTGTTGCAACTAACTTGTGTCTTCGTGGCAGGGAAGGCAAGGTAAGTATTGTGCAGGTCATTCAGACGGACAGGTAAAAATCCACCGAACGGTGGCTAGTTCATTTCAGTAAATTCTATATGCTGCTTACTTGTAAATGAACTAAGGCAAGATAGAAATCCACAAAAATATGCATGCTTCACTAAACAACGTGTTGATTGGTATAGTTTGGCTAGCTCGCCTTCACCAGCATGTTTCGATATGCTGACCCTCGTTGAAACAGGTTCTCCGCACTAAGGCGAACCGAGCGAGGAGCCGAAGTCGTCTTCCCGATCCAGTCCAGCTGTTGGCACATCTTCACCGCGCCCCTGTAGCCTTTTGAAGTCCGAAGCTGCAACTCTTCATACACAAATACAGCTCCGTGACAAAGCCGTCCTCCAGCCTGGAGGTCCTTATCGTTTTGAGTTTATAAAGGGATGTAATGTACAGGACTGCTATCTCATTTTGAGTCATCTCTTTTGTAAGCCGTTCGGCATATTAGCTAACTCGTTCAGGAGTTTGTAATAGATGTTCATTATCAATAAAGAGAACTTTTCTATGTTTCAAATCTGTGTTTCAATTTATCTGCGTACTCTGAATATGTGCTTGCTATGCAAATCATTAAAGCCTTGTGCGGGCGCAACTCCAGGCTCGCACGGCGGTCACGATTCGGGGGACGCCTCATTTGATTCTACGGAATTGGGTCGTAACATAGTGGTATCAGAGCACAGATTCAAAGTTCCTTAGACTTCGTGCTGGAAAAGTTCCTTTAACGATCAAATTCCTATGCGAACTCTTGAACTCGCTAGGCCAAAATGAGATACGTTCAAACAATAAGTCCATAATACATTATGATCCTAATATAATTTACCTTCTTTTGAAGGAATGGCTCCAGCGCAATCTGCAGCGCAAACTCCGGACGAAACGCAAGGCCAAGGAAGTAGTTCGGATACTTCGGGAAGTTCAGAGAGCCAGCGAGCCGTGCCAAGCATCGATCCCGTCCAACGAATGTTGCAGATGTTGGAGGCAAACCAACAAAGGGATGAGGCTCGCTATGAACGGGCCGAGAAGCGGGCGAAAGAGAGTCAGCTCAAGTTTCAAGACAATATAGAAGCACGATTCTCAGTCCAACAAAAGCAGGTGGATACCCTGCAGCAGATCGTTCAGACTTTGGCATCCAACCAGTCCGCGGCAACGCCAGCGACTCCGGTGGAACAGCCCGTGCTTGAAGTAGAGACGCCGCAAATTCCAAGGGCGAGGGACGTGACTGCCTTCGACTTTGGCCACTTCAAGAAAGTCTGCAACACCCCATTCAACGGGACTGAGGACCCAGTCGTAGCTCTAGATTGGTTGGCCGAACTTGAAGATCACTTCGCTCTGCTAGAGGTCCCCGAAGAGAAGCGCGTCGCCTGCGCACAACTACAGCTCCGCCTCAACGCACACGATTGGTGGGACGTGCATCGACGATCTCTCCAATTTGATCACGGAGAGGAGGCGATCTCGTGGACGACCTTTCGTGCCGCATTCGAAGAGGAGTTTATACCGCCTCCAGTACAATGTCAAATAGAAAATGACTTCGTACGACTGAGGCAAGGCAGGATGACAGTTAAAGAGTACTCCGCCGAATTCAACCGACTCTCCAAATTCGCTAGGGCCTATTTACCTGATGCAGCGAGTCGAGCTAGAAGGTTTGAAGGTGGACTATGCCCTGCCATCCATTCGCACGTAGTCAATAATCAGTACGGAACAATGCGTGAAGTCATGAATCATGCCCTATCTCTGGAACCGCAGTATCCTCACGTTTCCACCGGCGCTGTGCATACCTACAATCACAAACGCCAAGACAACGATAGAGGAAACACCGCTGCAAAGCTCCCTAACCACGGCGGTCCACAACGAGCAAACCCAGGGCCTTCGTGCAATTTCTATAAGAAACAAGGGCACACGTCCGATAAGTGCCGCAAGAAACTCGGGCAATATCTCATTTGCGGTGACTCCACCCACCGAATCCGTGATTGCCCAAACTATTCTGTTCATCACCCTTAACGGTAAGCATTGTTCTTAAGTTTCGGGACGAAACTTCCAATTGGTTGGGTAGGATGTAGCGCCCCGTTCCCCCGGTGCGGGGAGCGCGGCTAAGAAACACAAACGGTATCGTTTGATCGGGATAGATTGAATTAAGAACTCGTCCTCGTTATGGATTTGTTTCTTCGGAATCGATTCCCATATTCAGTAGACTGCGCCCCAAGGATCGGCTTAGCGGCAGAGTCAGGAGGGACCTCTCCGCTGCTATCTTTTATTGCCTCGGTTTTCGATGTCGCTTGTTGCTTTCGTGCTTTGAGTTGGTTTTGGGACTTGCTTGTTTTCTTGAACGGTTTCGATGGTTTTCATTATTTTCGTTCATTGACTTGCACTTCTATTCCGAGATTGGAAAGAGAGAAAGAAGTATTAATCGAGCTGTTCGTGTGCAGGTGAACGAGCAGTAGGCGGCTTGCGAGCGGAGTCGTGAAGCGCCTCTTTCCTTCTTCTTTCCAAAATCTAAGTGAGTGGCTACCAACCCGATTAGCTAGCCCTGTTTCCAAGCTTCACTCCTTTGCCCCGATCAAACGATACCAAGTAATAATAAAAGAAACCAAGATAAAAGAGAATAGACTGGGTTCATTATGCTTGTCAATAAACTTGTGAACGGTTATATCTTTGCATGCTTGTTCGTTCGTAATGTTCATCAAATGCATAGATACAAGTTTAAACGTATATCCTGATGCATGAATATAACGTAGTTGCAATGTAAACGAATCATGCAATGTTGCTTATCTTGTTCACGTGCCTTAACTGCATCAACGTTAACGTGCCACGAACGATTGATCACGGACAACTTGTGCACAAGGTAACGGGTTCCGCGGACGGTCGCTGGGGCACTGGCACCGATCCGGTCCGGGCGGAACTTCACGATAGTCTCACGTGCGAACGGGATGGCGTGCAGCGCCTCACGTGCTTCGTTGTACACCATCTTCGTTCAAAGACTAAACGGTCCATTATGGCTCCTAGCCAGTGATCCCAACGTGTATATTTAAACCTGTTGCAACTAACTTGTGTCTTCGTGGCAGGGAAGGCAAGGTAAGTATTGTGCAGGTCATTCAGACGGACAGGTAAAAATCCACCGAACGGTGGCTAGTTTATTTCAGTAAATTCTATATGCTGCTTACTTGTAAATGAACTAAGGCAAGATAGAAACCCACAAAAATATGCATGCTTCACTAAACAACGTGTTGATTGGTATAGTTCGGCTAGCTCGCCTTCACCAGCATATTTCGATATGCTGACCCTCGTTGAAACAGGTTCTCCGCACTAAGGCGAACCGAGCGAGGAGCCGAAGTCGTCTTCCCGATCCAGTCCAGCTGTTGGTGCATCTTCACCGCGCCCCTGTAGCCTTTTAAAGTCCGAAGCTGCAACTCTTCATACACAAATGCAGCTCCGTGGCAAAGCCGTCCTCCAGCCTGGAGGTCCTTATCGTTTTGAGTTTATAAAGGGATGTAATGTACAGGACTGCTATCTCATTTTGAGTCATCTCTTTTGTAAGCCGTTCGGCATATTAGCTAACTCGTTCAGGAGTTTGTAATAGATGTTCATTATCAATAAAGAGAACTTTTCTATGTTTCAAATCTGTGTTTCAATTTATCTGCGTACTCTGAATATGTGCTTGCTATGCAAATCATTAAAGCCTTGTGCGGGCGCAACTCCAGGCCCGCACGGCGGTCACGATTCGGGGGACGCCTCATTTGATTCTACGGAATTGGGTCGTGACACTTGGCCTCAACATATCCCAAGTACCCGAAGCATACAAGAGTTCAAACATTGAGAAATTACTCTTCTCGGGTCAATTGGAGGTTCATCCAGACTCCAGTCTGAATATCTCGTCTATCAAGATGGCAACTCAGTTAGACAGCCATTTCTTGACCCTGTTCCAAGGGATTTTTCGGAAAGTCATTCTTGAAGACGAAGTCTGAACAAAAATTCTGTTTATCAGAAGTTCAGAGCTCTACGCGGTTCCTCAGTCCTAGCAACAGGACAGTTCTAAAATATTCAAAATGCTCTACAGCGTTCTATGGACTATTCGCTATGCGTATAGGACAGGACCTAACACTCTTTCTACAGAGTCGGCGTAAAGATTCAGACGTGTCGAAGCTACACATATTCAGACTTCACAGCAACATATGGCAAGATGATCATATGAAGAAGCAAGACGATTTTATTAAAAGATCAAAGTCATGATTACATATGAGGGAAATCCAATCTACAAGGGTTTTCTTTTCATTTTTCATGATTACATATGAGGAAAACTCCATCTACAAAGGATTTCCCCATCATCGTCCGAAGATCACACCGAGAAGCCGCTCTGATAGGGTCTCGCGCTGGTGATGGTCTTCCTCTTCTTCCAAGAAGATGATCAGTGGCAGGAGGATACAAAACTGGGCAGATGACCCATCCTCCAAAAGGAAAGCAGGGTAACTCTGTTTTCCTACAGACCACCGCCGCTCTAGCCGGTCTGTCTGCCTCTCGTCACCAGAAGTAACTGGAGAGGGCGCCACTTGCAAACAGCGTGGTGAAATATGATTCTTTGTCTTTTCTGAAGAACCACCACATAAAGTTGCTGATTATCCCGAGCAAGGGAGGCTAAGATATCCTTCCATGATCCATCGTTGCAGTGGACACTTGCTCGAAGACGCCGTCTTTTTTGTCTCCTTACACGCTGGAAGAACATGATCTCCTTCTTCCTCAAATCGACCCGGCGAACTCCGGCGATCATCTCTGCGTGGTGATGAAAATGTGGGGAGAACAGGCTAACTCCCCCAGCCTTTTTATAGGCGAAAAGGGGTCACACCAGTCCCCAATAAATCTGCCATAAAGTCAGCATCGACCGTTTCAACACTCCATTCAGAAACGTTTCGAGTCACGAGGTGCGGTTCATGCTTCATTCAAAGCGTTCCAACTTCCGAGGAACTTGAAAGCTTTGAAGGGGGTCTTGTAGAAGCATGAAAAATACGCCGGAGGACTACACGGCATATCGGTGCAGAGCAGCATAGGCAGAGGCCTTAAGAGCCATCAAGCGTGCAACAGAGCCTTTTCCGCTAGAACAAAGCGTGAAACATAAAAAGCTCAAAAGGCCATCCGCGTAAGGCAGTACGTCCAAGCCGCTTCAGCGTAAACAGGGTGCTTCTTCGCCTCCAGGGCGTTAAACTCATCCCCTTTTCATACGCAGCATGGAGGTGTACAAGAGACGCTTCGTATTCTCCGAAGTGAACCTGTCAGATCCTGCAATGAACCTGTCAGAGCCTGCAAAGAACCTGACGTCTGGACTTCTGGCAAAGGGATACGGCTCGACTACCCAAGCGTAAACTGCTTTTTTAAAGCACGAGGGGATACGCTGCCTTGTTTTACACAGGCAAAACGCGAGCTGTTTACGTTCTGCAGTAGACAAACAGCCTGCTACGCGTACGAGGTTCGAGGCACGTCTCTTCGCCTAATGCACAGTGCGGTGATAGTTTCTCGAGGCACGTCTCTGCGACTGATGCGCAGAAAGGGTTGCAGGCCGTCAAAGAACACGCCTCCACATTTAATGCACGGGATGATGGAAAATCTCGGCATTTAATGCGAGAGATTTGATTATATCTTCAAAAGCCGTAATTTCGGCTAAGACGTCCACGTCAGCACTGTGGCACGGTACGCAGCGGCTTCTACGCCCATCCAGCGATTGTGCCCCTTCGGCTTCTATGCCTGCTCGGCCCCTGTGCCCCTTCGACTTCTATGCCTGCTCGGCCCCTGTGCCCCCTCGGCTTCTACGCCTGTTCGGCCCCTGTGCCCCCTCGGCTTCTACGCCTGTTCGGCCCCTGTGCCCCCTCGGCTTCTATGCCTGTTCAGCCTCTACGACCACTCGGCTTCTATGCCTGTTCGGCCTCTACGACCACTCGGCTTCTACGCCTGTTCGGCTTCTATGCCGGTTTGATAACTATTTGGCTTCTATGCCATGGTGACAGACATTTGACTTCTATGCCAACCTCTTCTACACGATGGATACCTACCTACGTGGCTTTTACGTCGTGATCTTCGTAGCAATAGTACGCGTTGTGTCCCTTAGTTGGACCCGCGTCACACGCTCATTCAAAAGATCATCTATACGCAGGCATTGGTTACTTTAACCGTTGTGTAAAAGGGTGCTGTACTTTCCACTCCTCGGTTGTTACACCGACGGAGTGGTCACTGTCACTAAAACTCTATAAATAGAGACCTCTATCAATGAGGAACAAGGTCAGAAAAAATTGGTCAAGAAAGCCAATATCAGATCCGAGGTCGAGAAACTGAAAACTTGAAGATCGAATCAGGTCAACAAGAATCGGAAGATCGAACCCGAGAGAGAGAGAGGGAAAGAGAGAGAGAGAGAGAGAGAGAGAGAGAGAGAGAGCACCCGGAGCTCAGGCGAAGAGTAGGGATCGACGACTTTGGCATCGTGCATCCACCCTCTCCTGCAACCTTCGAAGCTGTTTCCTGTCTTCTACTGCACTTCTTCAACATCGTGTGGTCCAAGGGCTAAAGTGATCGACTGCAGATCAGACACCTATAGCAATATCTACCCAGATTAAATAAATTATACTCCCATATCCTCGTATAGGATCAAATTGTACAAGTTTGTTTGTAAACAAAAGAAGGCGGGTTCTGTGTAAACCCCATATTGAATACATCTTCATTCTTTCGTTTAATACCACAAACAATCATTTAATACCAAATTCGACTTTTTATCGAATTAGGACAAATATTTACAGATAACACGAGATACATGTAGGTAGGTAATCTAAGCATTCACCCACTCTCAACGCAAGGCCTTGCGAAGAAGCTACATATACTGATCAATTTTGTTTAATTATATTGCCCAGATTTCATACGTTGTGATCCAAACTATCCTTTCCCGCCCATTGCTCTATTCTACAATCACAATCAATCCTAAGTTCATTCTAATAGTTAAAACTTTGTTTTTCGGCTCAAGTATACATCTTGATTTGCATTTCTGGAATACATGTATCACTTACAGGAATGCTTCCAACTATTGGAATAACACAAAATAAATTATCTATAGATATTAATATCATGTAATACGAGAATACAGTTTACAGGGTATTCCAGAACCAAGAAAAAAAATATTTGATAATCAGATCTCTTACACGTTTACAAGTCCATGTCCATACGAATCCGAACTTAGACAATTAACCTCTAGGTATTCCTAGAATTATCGTTACTCTGTCTCCAGTCAATATACAGTTATCTAGGTTTAGGGTTCGGTACGATACCACGACGTTTAAGCTTCGAAATTAGGCTACCTTCTGAAATTCTTAGACTTTCGGACAAAGTCTCATTTGTATTTCTAGCTCCAAACACAGTAATATATCCGACCCGAAGTAACTCTCCGTAGAAATAACCTGGGTCAAAGCTCCTTCGGTGGAACAACTCTACACTGGACACACACAGTTAATAGGATAGATAGTAAATGCATAAAAGCACAAAACCAAATTTTACAAAAATTCCAGTATATATATATATCCTATATTGTATAAAGCATAACTCCTATTATATGAATCCAAATACCATCAAATTTTACCATTGGAAAGCTTATCAAATACTCTTCAATTTCTGCTCAGACATAATTAAATTTTGATAACGTTTAATAGGTCAAAACCGGTATACGAAATAAGGTATAAAATATCCCAGATTTTATTTTGTGTCTTGTCCGGATCCGATCCCGGAGTATACACAGCAAACTGACATACCCAATCTCCAAATTATCATAGCAAACAGGACCAAACAAACTCTATGTCCATACTTTGTTCATCAGGTCCACCCTGATGATTTAAATAACTACAACAAACAGGAGCCAAGGAAAAAAAAATACAATTGTGAACTTACAGTAGGAGAAAGAGGGGGTACGTCTGAGGAGCACGACCGGAGGAGTACGACATGAGAAGCACGGTCGGAGGAGCACATGAGCTCTACGGGAGAAGGATCCCAGAGAGAGAGAGAGAGAGAAAGAAAGAGATGACTTTTGATCTGCGGCCTTTTTTTATAATTATGGAACATTACTTGGCGATGGACCAGCGACGCCTATATCCATCGCCATGTAAAATATAATAGCGATCAGACATCACTGGATCGTCAAATAATCTTCTCGTGTTTTCCCCGCAATTAGCTGCATAACCTAGACGACTCGGCAATATACATTGTTTGACGGTATAGGTCGATGCGTAGTCATCGCTACATGGTGACAGATTACGTCTGTCGTCCCGTAGTTGTCGCTGATTGGCAGTATTTTAGTAGTGGTGTTAACAGTCCCACACAATGATTCTTTGCAAGGGGACGAGTATTCCAAACTCATTGTACCACTAGCAGTAGAAGATTCGAGGTAGTGGTTGACATTGATAGTCAAGCAAACATTGTGGGCAAATATCCAGGTACTGGAAGCGAGAGTTTGGCAAGCATCCTCAACCTGAATCAGCGTGTGCGCACCCTTCCCTAGGATTGTGTTCGTGCTGCTTCATCTGCTGCTTACCTCTCCAGTGGGCTACTCTTCTTCTGCTAGATGTTTTGGTTATTTTGGTCCTACTACAAGAGCATAATGTAATGGACGTTGTGGCTAGTTTTGGGAATGTAAAAAGAGTTGTAAGCCTTCTAAGGCATATTTTGTAACTCAGCCAAGCAAACACTTTGTAATCCAAATCTTCAGTATTCAATAAAAAGAAAGTATTTTGTGTGCTATCATATGTGTTCAACTTTGGTTCTCTGCATTTTTACTCTGTGCCTATATATGTATATTTTCGTCTATCTTGTGTCTTGTGCAGGTACGTGCCTGGTGCAAGCACAACTTAGGCTTGCACGGCATCGCGCCCAAGCGAGGACGAATAAGCGGTTCCGTAGGGACCAAGCGAGGACGATCGGCCCCTACGGGATCCGGGTGCAACAGGTCATCAACCGACAGTTGGTCGAAAATAATGTGTTGATGTTGAAGAAGCACCAGGACCCAAACTCCTTCCTGAGGGATTGGAAAGAGACGACCGTCAAGGTGATTACAGAGTTTTCCTTCTCTATCTGAGCTTATAGAGATGAGACAACCGTCATTTGATGGAAGGGTTTGACTTTTGCCATATAGAAATGAGATCCCAAGTGCAGGCATGTACAAGAAAGCAATCTTCCACGACAATCAATTTATCCACTGAAGAAACGAATCAATAACAATCAAACAATAAGCCCAAACTCCAAAACAGTAATACACTCCATTATACTACTATTCCTGGAGACACGGAATGCGTGAATTTCTCCAGTATCTATACCTCCTCACTCATTAAACAAGTATAACAAACAAATTCTCACCAAGGAAAAAGAACCTAACCATCCATCATAATCACTCAAGGGAATAAAAGCAAGTAAATTAAGCCAGTTTTTATTTACTCCGGACACCTAATTATACAAATAAAGCTAGCAAATAAAC